>CM076572.1:1030432837-1030698931 GCA_034641835.2 Pinus albicaulis | reverse complement strand
ACAAAATGGGGACCATCATTTTGGAGTTTAGAGGAAAAACCGCGCGCGCTCTGCTCCTCTGGGAGCTTTCGTTTAGGTCAGCGATCGCTGCCTGAACTGTTCCGCCGCCATGGGTGCGCCAGGGGGTGTGGAGCCCTCTCCCACCCCTCCATCTTCTTCAGCAGAGGCCTTTCGTAGTCTTCTATCGCAGAAAGGAAAAAAATGTTCCCATCCCGAAGTCCCGAAGTTCATCAAAAAACTTGATGAAATCCCAGAAATTGCATTGCCGGAAGATCAACCGATCAAAATCGCTCTTGCCTTGGCTGACAGAGGTCTAGTGGGGCAATTTATGGGTTGATGGCCAACAACAAAATCGACTGATGAATGGGTTCAACGAAACTGGAGGCCCCTGCTGCCCAACAACGTGATCTGCTATGCTGTCGGTAGAGGTTTTTTCATTTTCGAATTCACAACCAAGGAAGACCGAGATCTGGTGTTCAGAAATGGTCCATATTTCATGGGAAATCAAGGTCTCTTTCTGAATAAATGGACCCCCGACTTCGACCCTTCAGTCGATGTCCCAAAGGAGGTTCCTGTTTGGGTCCGACTCCCCAACCTAACAATACACTGCTGGAGCTTCCAATCCCTGCAAAAGATAGGAAACGGACTGGGCAGATTCATCGACAAAGCTGATAACAAGGGCCAATACACCTGCGCAAGAATCTGCGTGGAAGTTGACTTGGAAGCTGGTCTGCCGGAAGCCATCAAGCTTACAGTTGGAGATTGGCACCACTTCCAGAAGCTAGACTACGAACAACTGCCCTTTAAGTGCAGAATCTGCCATGAGCACGGTCACTTTCAACGAAACTGCCCCAAAGCCCCATCAGGGGACAAGGTGGAAGAAGAAGGATGGAAAGAAATAAAAAAGTGCAAGGTAGTCTCAAAGCCCAATGAGCAGAAAAAATCAGGACCAATGGGGAATCCCCAGACCAATTCCAAGTCCATACCAGCTTCAAATGAAGGCCCCTCCTCAGGTGAAAAGGTGGATGCCTCAGAGAACCATGAAGAAACTGAAGATCAGTCGAAGAAAGTGAAAGAAACCGAAGAAGAAACAACTGTTCCCCTAACAGAGGTTGTTCAAGGGGGAATCGAAGGCAATGACGAGCACATTAGTCTTGCCTCTGACTCAGGGGAAGAATCAGAAGAAAGAGACTCCGAATCAGAAAGCTCACAAATTACTCCTATCAAATCGACCAGGGGCTGGAAATCCAAGAAGAAACAGAGAGAGGAGAAAACTTATCTGGATGTTCTCCAAGGCTCCCAGAAAACTCTCAAAGGAATGATGAACACCAGATCCGGGCGCAAGCACAACAGGGCTCCAAAAGGAGCCACTCCTTCCCAATCAAGTAAATAATGAAGTACGTCTCTTGGAATTGCAGAGGATTAGGCAGCAGGCTGAAAGAAGATGCCCTGAAAGACATTGTGAGGTTGCATTCGCCTGAAATCCTTCTCATCCAGGAGACAAAGCTGGAGGACACTCTTCTCCTCCAATCCAGCAAAATATTCTGGCGCAAAGGCCCCGGTAGAGCTGTCAGTGCTAGAGGCGCCTCTGGTGGGATTGCCTCCTTCTGGGACAACTCCAAATATGACTTGACTCACGAAGAAAGTTGCCATCACTGGATTTTCACTCAGCTCCTCCACAAAGACTCTGGTCAACAAGTAAGTATGTTCAACCTTTATGCTCCGGTATCTCCAGCGGAGAAAAATTTTTGCTGGGACTCGCTCCAGTCTTTTCTTTTATTGCACAATCCAGAAAACATCATTATTGCAGGGGATCTGAACGTTACTCTAGCCTCTGAAGAGAAAAAAGGGGGTTCTCCTGTTAGGGACCCAGCTAGAGAATGGGTAGAAGACATAATGATCGGCTGGGATCTGGAGGATATCAAGCCTTCAGCTGGGAAATACACTTGGTCTACCAAAAGGTTAGGTCCCAACCACATAGCTGCTCGTTTGGACAGATTCCTTGTCCAAACCTCCTTCCTTACTAATGGACTAATGGCCTCTTCCAAAATCCTGCCTAACTGCACTTCCGATCATAAACCCATTAGTCTCGAGCTCTCCATGGATGGTTTTCTTGGCCCCATTCCCTTTAGATTTAGCCCTTTGTGGATTCAGCAAGAGGGTTTCCATGAGGTGGTTTCTGAAGCCTGGAACCGGCATGTCCTGGGATCCCCTTTCTTTGTGTGGGAAGAAAAGTTGCGGGCTCTTAAGAGAAGGCTCAAGGAGTGGGCTAAAACTTTGAAAACTCCAGCTGCCAAGAGAAAAGAGTCCTTGGACAACCTTGCTGCCCTCCAATCATCAATGGAGGTTTCTGCTGTTACCCAAAGTCTGCTCCAAAAAGAAGTTGAGTTGCAAAAAGCCCTCCATAAAGCTAGTAGGGACGAAGAGGAGTATTGGAGACAAAAATCCAGAAACTTATGGTTACAGGCCGGCGACAAAAATACCAGTTTTTTCCATAAGCATGCCGAAGCTCGCAAGCAATTCAAAAATGTATCAGAAATCCGCTCCCAAGATGCTGTGGTTAAAGATTTTGAAGGCATCAAGAGAGCAGCTTTCACTTTTTTCAAAGAGCTTTATTCAGCGCCTGCTGACCCTCCTATTGATCTCCAAGCCTATCCGATTAATCTAATCCCCCTCTGTGTCCAAGACTCTGTCAACACTAAGCTGACTGCTCCAATCAGCATGGATGAGCTCAAGAAAGCCTTGGATTGCATGGAGCCGGATAAGGCGCCAGGGCCTGATGGGTTCACTGCTAGGTTTTTTCAGTCTTGCTGGTCAACTATCAATAAAGACCTCCTGAGAATGGTCAGGAAGTCCCAATCTTGTTCTAAGATAGGAGGCAGTACCAATTCAGCCTTCCTTGCATTGCTTCCGAAAGAGAAAGGAGCTTCAGATTTTAGTAGGTTCCGCCCCATTTCGCTGTGTAATACTAGCTATAAACTGATTTCCAAAATCATATCCATCCGACTCAAGAATATTCTGCCGGACATCATCCCGGAGAATCAAGGAGGTTTCATCAAAGGGAGAAAGATTTTGGATAATATTGTGCTGGTTCAAGAGGCAGTTCATTCAAGTTGCCAACGAAAAGAGAAAGGAATGGTGATAAAACTCAATCTGGCAAATGCCTTTGACAGGGTGAGGCATGACTTCCTGTTCACTGTTATGAAGAAAATGGGCTTCTCAATAACCTTCATAAATTGGGTGAAAGCCTGCATTGCCTCTCCTTGGATTGCGCCGCTGGTAAATGGCCGATCTACTGAATTTTTTAATGCATCTAGGGGATTAAGACAAGGTTGTCCGCTGTCCCCTCTCCTCTATGCTATTCAAGCCTCAGTGCTTAGTTTCCAGCTAGACTTTTGTCAACAAGTCCAAACTCTGCCAGGACTCAGAATGGTGCACAATGTTAAAGACATAAACCATGCCCAATTTGCCGATGATACTCTGCTGCTTGGAGGAGCGAGCATTAACTCGGCCAGATCTTTTAAGAAGGAGTTGGACATTTATAAGGAGGTCTCCGGCAGCAAGATAAACTATTTAAAAAGCACAATCTATGGCTGGAACTGCTCGGTCAAAGATCTGGCTGACATTGCTAGGCTCCTTGAGATGAAAGTTTGTCAGTCCTGGGAGTCCTTCAAATATCTTGGGATTCCAATCTTCAAATCCATTCCTAAAGTGGCCCACTGGATGCCCCTCTTAGACAAGATTAAGCTCAGAATACAAGCCTGGGGAGCCTCCTGGCTGAACACTGCTGGGAAAATAATTCTAATGAAATCTGTCCTCATAAGTATGCCTCTTTTCCAGCACTCTATTCTGCTTGCTCCCAAAACCTTCCTCAGTAAAATGGATAGTATCCTGAGGAGATTCCTTTGGGAAGGGGGGAAAAACAATGAAAGAAGACTTCATTTAGTTAATTGGGACACCATTAAGAGGCCATCCCTGGAAGGAGGATTGCAAATAAGAAATTTGGCTGCACAAAATCTCGCACTAGGCTCTAAAATCCTGTGGAATATTGTAGCTGGGAAAGCTAGCTGGAGTAAGAAAGTCCTGTGGAAGAAATATTTTCAAGGCCAGCGTTTGAGATGTTTGGATCATCCGCCAAAAACCACCAAAGGTTCCCCAGTTTTCAAGCTTTGTCTCTCTGCTCTGGAGCATTTCAGTTCCAATCTCTACTGGATCCCAGGTAATGGGAAAAAAAGCAGAATCTGGGAAGACCAGATCCTAGGAGATCAACCTTTGAACCATATAGAAGGCCTTGCAAATATTAAACTTTGGCTACAGTCCAACAATCTGGAAACCCTTTGGGACATATCCACCTGGACGGAGGATTCTGGTAGACGGTGGGACAGCTGGAACCTGGGAGAGGTTCCACATCGATTGCACATTGAAGCTTCGTTACTATTAGACAAACTTCAAGGAAAATCTCCCATTTCTGCAACAGCTAAGGACAAAAGAGGGTGGGGCTCCCATTCTGGCTCTTTCTCGATTTCTGAAGGTTACAAAAGTTTGATTGTTGTTCCTAATGTCCCTCCTGATCCTATGCAATGGAATTTTATTTGGGCCTCCCCTTCGCTCCCAAAAGTAGACTTCTTCTGCTGGACGTTAGCTCGCAACAGCATTCTCACTAGAGATAATCTAAGAAAGCGTGGAATGGAAGGGCCATCCAGATGCCCTTTGTGTATGTCAGAGGAAGAAACAGCTAATCACCTGATGTTGCTGTGCCCTTTTGCCAAAGTTGTTTGGAAGGGGGTCCTGAGGTCAAGGGCTGACAAGTTCGAGCTGCCAAGAAATATTCCAAACCTGCTACACGAGTGGGCCAAGTTATCTTCGTTCTGCCTCAATAAAAAAAACCTTCTTAAGACTGCTTGGATGTGGATTCCGAAATACATCTGCTGGAAGTTATGGTTGGAAAGGAACAACAGATTGTTCAGGGGTGAAAACTGCACTACAAACAACGTTATCTCCAAAATTAAAGCACTCCTGGGAGAGACTTTGGATGCTAAACCGGCTTTAAGGAATGAAGCGGTGCTGGACAGTGAGGAGGAGCTTTGGCTGAAAGATATTGTTCCAAATCATCAAAACAATCCTTGTTCCCCGGCCTCTTTCCATGCTATGTGGGAAATTCGCCTGGATGAACAGGAGTTTATAAAGTGGAGATCTGCTCTGGATGACCACTGTCTCTTCTTCGATGGGGCCTCTAAAGGCAACCCTGGGGCTGCGGGTGGGGGCGGTGTTCTTCTGAAACCTGATGGCTCTTCTATGCTCAGGTATCATTGGGGTCTGGGAATCGAATCAAATAACAGAGCTAAGGCTCTGGCTCTGTGGCAGGGGCTTTCTCTAGCTCTCAATCGGAACATTCACTCTTTGACGGTCTTCGGTGACTCCAGACTTATCATTCAAGCACTGAACTCCCATTCGAATCCTTCGCAAATCCACTTAGTCCTCATTCTCAAGAAAATTAAGTCCATTCTGGCCAAGTTTCGGAAAATATCCTTTTATCATATTCTGAGGCATCTGAATTCACAAGCTGATCTGGAAGCCAATCTTGGCTCAGCCCGTAGCCAAAGATTTCTCTCAGTCAATTCTGAAGAGTCTCTCTGCATCATTCCATAATCTTCTTTAGCCCATCACTTTCAGCAATTCTATTCACTCCTCTGCACTGGGGGATCGCACCTGTTCTGGTAACAATAGGCTTCTGAAACAGGCATTTCCCAGGTTTTCCTCTCCTATAATCTCTGATCGAATGTTCCTGTCACAATTTGCCCATCATTCATTCCTGGTTCCAATGGCAGGCAATCAAAACAGAAATGATTAGGTTTCATCCCTGTACAACTGAAGTGCACTGGAAGTTTCAGTCCTCATTAGATGCATATGACAGTGAGTGAATGTCTGAAGACATGTTGGCAACAAGTTCCAGGTTTGTTCTTCTTGCAGGAAGGTAACATTCTTTGTGTGCTCTTTAGGTGCTGATGAGGTATGAGCACCGAGGGTTTTGCTGTAGCGTTTTGGTCTGCCTTCCTGTAATTGTCATGAATTCAACCTAAGTTGGGCATAGGTCGGATTGGTGGCATCTTGGGCTGTGCGTGAGGGCACTGGTCTTCATTAATTTCAACTGCAGTATTGCAAGCATACGATTCCAGAGCAGAGACATTGCAATACATAGTGATTGTGGATTGAATGTCCTACTGTTAAGGTTGGTAACAAATTTAACTCAATTCTCACCTCCAAACAGCGGAGCTGGAGCATCTATGTTTTCTCTTTGATGCTGGCATCTTTGGTTCACCCAGATGTTGATTTGTAATGCCATTGACCATGGATTTAAAGGATGGACGAGGAGCATGCAATGTACTTTTCCTAGGCAGCACATTGAACAGAGCAAATCCTTGCAAATGGGTTGAACCTCTGTCATCGATGGGCTGTCCAGACATTTCCTGCTGTTTCATAGCTCCTCCTTTCATGGATTTAGCGTCACTATCCCTCCAAAGGGCTGTCCAGTCAAGTTCTCTAGTTTCAAACATCATCAATCGTGGTCCGATCTCAAAGGCGATACCTCCTACTGGTTTAAAGCGCGAAACTCCTCACTGTGTAACAAGAATTTATTGGGCAAACAGAGTTGTAATATTCAAGTACGCGGCAGCTGTTTTGCCGCTTTTAAATGCAATTTAACCGTTACAGTCAAAAAAAAAAATGGGGACCATCATCTCAGACTAACCCTGGCAGATGTTAACAACGCCAAATGACCATTATTAATCCTGTTCCTCGTGTATAAGTGTGCAGTGAAAACATGGACCACATGGAAAATGGGTTCTCTGCATTGCGGGACTAGCCTTTTACAGGTAAGCCAACTATCAAAGCCCATGGTGATCACTGAGGTTATTTAAATAAACTAGTAAGGGTTAAAAAGGCATTGAAGAGGAGGAACCGTACCAGGTTCAGATCGTGAAACGAAACTACGGATGCGATTTCAAGGAAAAGAAAACCCGATTGAAAATTATAGATTGGGAATAAAAATGGCACAAATTTACCTCTGAAACGCCATTGCTTCCCGCTGCCATATTAAAACACGTGCTACACTGTCGTTGAAGCAGAGTAGTATTAACAGAGAAGTTCCAGACAAAAGCCAAAATTCTTCACATCTGTTTAAGAGAAGGTATGTGTGAAGAGCGGAATGTGAGATTTTGCGTGAGTGTCATTACTCTGGATATGTTTGAGATCAAATCCATCGAAGCAGAGTTTCCTTGCATTCAAACATATTAAATGAGCGGGAGTGGCAACGAGCCGATGTCGTTTGCCACATATTTATTTAAACGACATATTTATTTAAATTCAGCCTTGCCCATTTTTGTTAGTGATTTTGTGCTTCACGGACATTAGGGTGGTTTTCTTCCAAGCGAAATTGGGGGTTTCTATGTGGTTTTGTTGGGGTTTGTTTCTACCAATATTGAAATTGAAGGAAACTCTTTTTAAGATTTAATTTATTAAATTTGTCTATGAAAAAAATAATTATTGTTTTTAGCTTTTTTTTAATAAAAACGGTTATAGCAAAGTTTAATGTTTTGGAGTTTTTTAAAAAGTAGAAAAAGGCATTTTGAATAAAAAAGATTATTGTTTTTGGTTATTTGGAGTTTCCTTCCGTTTATTCAAGGTATTACTGATAACATCGCTAGGATTTTAGGAGACATAATATCTCCTCGACCTTCAAGCTCCTCCGCACCAATTGGAGTTCGCTTAGATCAATTAAGGACCCAGTTTGCCCTAAGGATGGTAAGGGTGTTTACTTTGCCGTGTGGGATGCCCTACATCAGTGAAATTGGTCGATCCATTAATCAAATAATTTACGAACATGTCGTTGACCTTAAGCATGGTAGATCACGCTCTTTTGCCTTAGCAAAGCATGTTCAAAACACAGAACATCACATTTGCATTGAAGATGCTAAGGTGATCGCGAGGATTGACCATTTCCACCACCGTAAGTTAAGGGAAGCCTTAGAAATTGAAAAGAGACCGGTTAACCTTAACAGGGATGATGGGTGGAGTGTTAGCAGATATTGGATTCCTACCCTTCACTCTTAGTTGATTTTTTTTCTTCCCGCCCAGTTCTCCCTCTTGTCCGTTCTCCTCCTCTTAACCCTCCGCCCCCTTTTTCCTTCCCTTAAGTCTTCTTGCTCGCACTCTCTTTTTTCCCCTTTTTATTTTTAATTAGATTAAAATTAAAATTATGTCGTTCTTTCTAATTATAATATTTATAACTATTCTCGAAATACAATGTATTGAAATAGCTATTAAATTAAGATTTAAATTATTAAATTTAGAAAATAAATGTGGTAAATTATTAAAATTATATAACATATAACTTTCATTAATTCATTTCTAAATATTAAATATTAATAATAATAATAATAATATATAATAAATTATCTACAACTATTATTAATTCATTTTTAAATTAATTAAATTTTTTAATTTCCTTATTTTAGTGAAACCAAAACATTAAAAAAGAATAATAAAAATTAAATAAATTAATAATAATAATAAATTATACCATTATTAATTAATTCATTTTTAATTTCATTAAATTTCTTATTTGAATTAAACTAGTCGTTATTTATAACTATTAGTTGGAGCGTTTTTTTATCTATTTAAATTTGTTCATTGATTTCTCATTCTGTTGTGATGATGAACCACATTGGCTAGTTCTAAACGCGTAGACAATATATACTTTTATGTGATTATCACCAAAAATATATATATATAATAATAATAATAATTAAAAAAATTAATAAATTTATATTAATTTACTTTTAATTTTATTATGTTCTTTAAAAAAAAAAAATTCTATGGTTTAATTTATTAATATTTATATTTTTCTACATTAAATTAGTTGTAATCAACTTTCAAAACGTTATAGTTGGAGCGGTCAGAGTATTTTATATATGTAATTAAAGAAATGTATACATCTTAGTTAAACTTACAAGTTTTTCCTTCACTTTTTTGTGTTGATTAATGTTTAGCTTATTAATTGACAAATAGTTGCAGATCAAATTAATTTCACTAAATAACACAACGAAGTATATAGGAATATCATTGAAATCATTTAAATTAATTTCATTAAATAACACAATGAAGTGTATAGGAATATCATTGAAATTATTTAAACAAGAGAATCAAATGTTTTTTTTTAATATAAGAAAAATGGTAAATACATGGCTTTCAAGACATTTTAACCTTTTAAGACAATTTATTTTGCTCACATCTGCATTGAGTTCCATACTTGATTATTTTGATTTACACCTCTAGTTGATTTGTTTATACACATGTAGAAGATAATGAAAGGATGATTGGTATTTCGGCATTTAGCAAGCAATGAAATAATGAAATGCACTCAAACTTGAGGGTTTTGTAATGGGTCGAGTCAATTCAAACATCTCAGTTTTGTATATAAAGATGTTCAATTTCAATCAATAGATTAATTTGAAGCTTCACTTAAAAGGTATATAGATTTCTCTTATTCAATTCGAATTTAAAATAATGTATACAACTTTGAAGTGCATAAACAATAAAGTGATATATGTATAAAATTATCATCAATAATGTGACTTATAATGGAATCAAATGGTCATATTCGAAAAAATATTTGAATTCTAGAGTCAAAGGAGTTTTGTTGCACCCAATTCCAAGTGGATAAAGAGGGGGCATAATAGGATTGCATGGTAAATTAAGTTTTCCCAAAGTTAGAAGTAACCAAGCAGCAAGTGTAATGTAGTTGCAACAAATTAAATTAAGTGACCATCAAATATTCCTCGAACTTATGTTCGAAATTATCATACAAGCTAAATTATGAGATAAAATATAATAATAGATACAATGTGCTTAGCAACAACATCTTTGTGATTTTTTTCTTTGTAAGTAAGAGTGAGTCAGCACCAAGGAACTACCACATTCTGAAGATTGATATGAGGAATTTGAAGGCAATGATCCTATAACATGGATATTTCAAATCGAACAATATTTCGATCTACACCAAGTGGCATCCTTACAAAAAGTAAACATTGCATCCACATTTTGGGAACAATACCAATATGTTTGGTTTGAATGGCTTTGTGAAAGAAAAAAGGATTATGCTATATATTGGTCCATTTTTACAAAGGAATTGATAGCACATTGTGCGGATATTAAGAGCAAATTAAGAACAACACATTCTTTAGTTAATTGGTAAACCTTCGACAAAAATGTCTTATTACAGAGCACATTCAACAATTCCAAAAGTTGAGTCTTGGAGTAAAGAATATTTAGGAGGATAACTTAATAGACCTATTTATGGGTACTTTAGAGGATAAAATTCAACATGAGGTGTGTCTCTTTGGACCTAAATCTCTAGAGCATGCTTTTATTCTAGCAAGGAAAGTTAAAAGTAAACATGTGTTCATTAGAAAATTGGTCACTAATAACTATAGAAAAAACCATGCTCGCTTTCCTAAATCGATAAGATTGACTCCTCAACAAATGGATGAAAGAAGAGCAAAGGGACTATGTTTCAACTATGACAAGAAGTATAGTAAAGGGCATAGATGCAATGAGAAGAAATTAGTCTACATAGACTCTGGAGATGAAGAAGATCAATAAGTGGAAACTTCACAAGATCGAGAGCTAGAAGAAAGTACTCCAACAGTCTCTTGTCATGCATTGGTCGACATCAGTACTCTACAAACCCTCAAGATAGAAGCATGTATCAAAAATCAAAGGTTAATAATATTGATTGATTCAAGTAGTACATTTGGGGAAAAATTATTGATTTAGGTAGTGTCCATAAGTTCATCAATTACAAATTGGCAAAACTTCTTAATTGCTTTGTATATCCAACATTGTAATTTCAAGTGACAATTGCAGATGGAGATGTCATAAATTGTTCAAGGAAGTGCAATAATATTAAGTTGAATATGGGGGAGTATTTATCAGTTAGTCCCATGATTGCAACCCAAATGGGTGGTGTTGATGTTGTGTTAGGGGCTCAATGGTTAAAATCATTGGGAACAGTGGCCCTTAGTTTCCAAGATCTTTTCATAAGATTTTTCTCAAAAGGAAATGAAATTGAGCTCAAAGGTATCCAAGAGAAACACAGTAGAGTGGTAAGCTCCAATAACAAGACAAAATTGCTAAAAAGGGGACAACAAGGTGTAGTTGCACAATGATGTTCATTAGAAGTTAAGACGCCTTTATCCTTGTAGTACCTTCCTCCCACATCTACCCAAGTAACTGGCCAACCGGGGTAAACATGTGACGAAGAGTTACTATTATATGATTCAAATCCCCATGTAACAGTTAACGAAGTGGAACCAGCAGAACACAACCAAACTGGCCTTCTACACATGCAATAGAACCCCCAGGAGCCATATAACCCTTCCAAGTGATGAGCCCCTGAGACAACCTGACATCTTGCTGCATTAAAGCCTCATTCGCTCCCTTGACATGGGCATGCTTGTGACTGGGACCCTTGAGTCGCTCCCACAGTGAGGCAAGCATGCGACTAGGGACTTTTCCAAGTAGTTTTGTGCTAGCGACTATGGATTTTGTGCCACTTTTTCAGGGCCATGACTTAGGCCACTGCCTAGAACTCCATGAAACTTCCAGGAATGAAAAGTAACATTGGAACAATGATACAAGTGAAAATACTTGAACAAGGACTTTAATGGACCCCTGCTAGCCATGACATACATTTCATCGAACACGTCACAAATATGCATTCTACAGGTTTAAACAACATATATGAGCATAGGGGCCTCATACTTATCTGATAATCACTAAAAAGCATTGATTCCTCGTCACAATAATTGCATTACCATCTATTAAGCCATAGATTCATTTTACATTCAATGATTAACCAAAACATGATAAGATCCATACATTATCACTTCCATAAAACTCACTCATAACCAACATATAACCATTAAAAATATCAAGGATATAACAGCCATATAAATCACATATAAACAAGTACATTTACCCATAGAATACCAAGTAAAAGAACCTCTTAATAATGAATGCAAAGTCCAACCAGGTTCAAGACTTCCTCGTTCCACCTGACCATAGATTGCCTGAACCAAATCTCTCCCCATACAATCACCCCCGTGCCATATTCCGAGCATGAATGTGGGATCTCATGAAACAAAACCAACAAAACCGAACCAGGGCGTCCACAGGCCAAACCACCTCAACCCTAAACCAGTTATTCCACCTCACGGCTAGACATCACTAACCATCACTAGATTGGTCTCTAACCAAGTTGTCCAAGGCTCCAGAGTGTTTGTTCCAACCAAGGCTCCAGGACTAGTAATTCAAACCTGAGTTGTTTCTGGACTCCAGAGCCTTTGTCCAACCAAGGCTCTAGGACTAGTAACTCAACCCAAGTTATTACAGGGATCCAAAGCGTTTTTCCAACCAAGGCTCTAGGAACTAATAACTCAACCCACAACCAAAGGAACATGAGAACCAACTAGAAGAAGAAAAAAAAAGAAAGAGGGAAAGGCTCCTACAACACCAGGCCTATCCAAGAAATGGAAAATATTGGAAAAACCACTCTCAATCCAGGAAATCCGAGAGTATGAAAGAGAATGAGAGCTCTAAAATTGAACTGACAAAATTTTATGTTTTGATCCTCAAAATCCTTTTTATTAAATTATGAGATCTTTATTTTCTTCATTTTCCTCACATGCAACTTGTGACCTTTCACCTCCCTCTTCTCCTATTTTCCATTATTTTCATAAATAAATGCCACTTTGCCTTTTCAAAGCCTTAGCCATTGCCTTTGTCAATTTCCATAGCCATAATAAACCAAATGAACAACCACACAAGGATGTTTTTCCCAACATTCATCTTGGAATATGTGTCCGGTGACCATGGTTATTATTTTTCTTTTATTAAATTTATCACATGAAGTTTTAACCCAAGGTTGTTACAAATCCCTCCCCCTTACGGGAACACCATCCTAGGTGTTCAATTACACCTATAACCAAAAACATTGTTGAAAGTAAAACATACTTCCCATGGAACTTTATAACTTAGCTCGCTGCAATATTTACAATAATCATTCTACTGAGAATAAAACCAATGTGAAAACATGAAAACCATACCAAATCATTCGCTCAACTAGTGAATAGAGAAGGATACATAGCTCGCATCTCATCTACCATCTCCCATGTAGCTTCATCAGGCCTAAAGTGTTTCCATTGCACTTTAACGTGCTCGTTTGCTCGATTCCAGAGCATGACCATATTTCTCTGCAAAATGCACTAAGGTTCCAGTTGGAATTCTCCTTCTGGCTCCACCTACAATACAGACCAATCAATCACATGATCAACATATTTAACATGCTTCTTAAGTAATGACACATGGAAAACATCATGGAATTTCATTGTCGGAGGCAATGCAATTCAATAAGCTATTGGTCCAATCCTTTCAAGAAACTTCAAAACCATGGTGCCATCTTGGCACATGATCTAATCCTTAAGGATCTCTTCTTGGGCTTGATGTGCAAATACACATGTTCCCCAACCTGAAACTCTTTAAACAACATGTTCTGATCTACATAATTTTTCTGCATATCATGTGTTGCCTTTAGGTTCTTCTTGATTACCTACATTTTTTGTTCCATTTCCACCAACACGTCTAGTTCAATCAAGATTTTGTTAACTTGATCGCTCCAACTAATAGGACTATTACAACTCTTCCTATACAATGCTTCAAATGGGCTCATCCTTAATGACTCCTAGTAACCCTTATTATAAGCGAACTTAACCAACGTAAGTTACTCTTCCCACTTTTGCTATTGGTGAATCACATACATCCTCAACATGCCCTCCAATATCATGTTGACCCTCTCCATCTGTCCATATGTCTGTGAGTGATAAGTTGTGTTAAATGCCAATTTTGTACCCAAACCTACAAATAACTCTTTCCATAACCTAGAAGTGAACTTGGCATCCCTAATAATAATAAAACTTATTCACTATTGTAAATGTATTTTGATATCATGGGTGACCTGGATACGGTTTGGCATGAAATTCCCTCAAGATAATCTTCTTGAGCTCACTGCTATATGGTACATAGATCCTGTCCCTAAATCTAATCAAGCCATATGTTGTGAGACAATAGTCCACATCTTGTGTACCTATACCTACACCTGTACATGTACCTGTACCACTACTTGTACCTGTACCACTACATGTACCTATACCACTATATATACCTGTACCTATACCACTACCTAAACCTGTACTTGTACTTTGTTGTAACATGTGCCTGAGCTCCATGTACCTATTATCCTACTAACCTACCTGTAAGATCTGATCCTGTAGATATGTCCCATAAGAACTCATAATTGCTATTTGGTTCACCTGTATCTGCCTATTAAGAGCATCTGCAACCCTGTTCTCTTTACCCTTGATGTGCCTAATCTCAAATTCAAACTCGTTGATTGTGGCCAACCATCTAGCTTGTCTGGCATTCAAATTCAGCTGGTAAAACAAATATCTCAACCCACTATAATCACTCATTAGCACAAACCTCCTGCCAAGAAGATAGTGCCTCCACATGTTCAATGCATGGATGACTGTTGCCAACTCAAGGTCACGTGTCAGATATTTCTGCTCGTGCTCATTCAGTTTCTTTGATTCATAGCTGTTTGGTAATTTAATTGATGTTAAATTACTTCTTAAATTATCGACCAAGACTTGTAAATTGATGAAGTGTAAATGCATTGTTTGTGCTAGGACTTCTTATTAGGGGAACAATTTTCAAATTATACTAAGATGTTTCATGCACATGTTTTTATCTAAAACTTAATCAGAGCATAGCGACTATCACTCTTGCAAAAAAAAAAATCACACTTGCATATATTAAATCTTCACACAAACTGAAATTAAGTCTATATCTACTTCACACTTTGACAGGAAAAGAAACTAATTTTAATAACACACAAATGAAAATGAAAATCTTCTCCACGCGAGAAAATCAAAATTAAATCTTTACTAATAGAAATGAAATAAAATCTGAAGTTCAAATTTAAAATGTCACACTAATAGAGCCAAATCTCACTCATAAAACCTTGAAAGCATTCTATCTTAGATTGCAATTTAAAATCAAATTAATCATACTCTAATATATGCATGTGCACAAGAATCTTTTTCTTCACTCCTCACACGATAAAACGGTCCAATCTATGAAATAAATCTTAAATAAATTTAATTGCAAACTCTATCTTTGTTCATAAGAATCTACTACAAATCGGAACTAAACTGAAAGGTTAACTCTAATGCTACAGAACTCTAATGAAATGAGAAAATTGAGTTATTAGTTAAAAACAAAATTAAAATCTTACAACTCTTGGGGGGCCTCATGTGAGTTGTAAGTATGCAGAAATCACAGAGTCTACACACGCATTTGAATGCAATGCATAGGGAAAATAACAAGTTTGAATTAATAGTTATCAAGAGTTTTTCAAAACAATAATCAAGTTTGTTTTCATCGTGTCGAGAGGTGGATTTATAACCTCTTTCAAATAATTGTTTTGGAGATTTACGAGTCTATTCTATTCGACAAATACTACAAATAACATAAGTAATATGACATGGTGATTTCCTCATGATCGGAGAAGCAAATTATGAGGCAAAATATCTTCTCCTTTAATTTCCTCGCCTGCCTCATTTGCCTTTGGCTCCTTCTTCGTTGGTTGACTTCTGCATTTACTTGGCTTGTATGGCATCCTTATCATTGATCTAGATCATGGAGTTAGGTAAATATCGTTATGCTAGTTGTTAGCCACCTGTCCATACATTTTGTTCCTCGGTTGGAGTTTCAGAACCCATAGAACCTTTGATTAAGCTACAGAATCAGCCATTAGCTGTATAATTGATGCAATTCAATAGCTTATGCAAATATTAAGTTAAATAATAAAGAACAATGAAACTATGAAATAAAAAGATGATTAAGTACCTATTTTTGCCAATAATCTTGTAAAATGATGCTCAATTAGAATTTTTGAGGTAAAAAAGAAGGACAATGGAGTGCAAGAAGGTTGTCAAAAAGGGGCAATTTCGGTCATTCCCCCACGCAGAAGATATTACATGTCCTCATGCTTAAAATTTCAAAATTTGTAACCCTTCTCTATTGTTGAGCTACCTATGAGGCTTGAGCAAGAACATATAACTTAGTTCTCTTTTATTTTTTGGTACGGGTTGCCATCCTTCGTTTCTTCATTAGGATATTGTATAGAAAAATTATGACCTTTCTTTTCATACTTTTTTTTTTAAGATTTCAATTTCTTATTTTTCTTATACCATAAACCAAAATGTAGTAGTATTTTGTCATTTCAAGTTCTCTAGATTTCATTTTGTACCTTTAGTGCTTCATGTTCCTGCTTCAAATATTTATTCAATACTTCGAACTCATATATTTCATGCTTGAGTGTGTCTTCAGCTATGGGTTCTTCTGGAGGACTGAAATGGATTTCTTCATCTAAAATTCTTCTCAGTTTGAGGATGACCCAATAGTTTTTCCTGTACCTTTTTGTTCCAGAGAGAATATATAGTCATATATTTCTTTCTGGACAGGGTCAATTTATGGGGTTTTCCTAGCTGGGCTTACAACTCGTGATGGAACTCTTGGTTCCTCTTCTTCTTCTAGATCAATAAATCCCGGAGATTGTTCAGACTGTTCATTGGTTTGCTTCTTAAGTCTTGCACTTCTTCTTACTTTCATTGGTGACTTTTCAGTAGCGAGGAATGCTTTTTCTTATTAACATGTCCTTGCTTTGTTTCTCTTTTTGATGTACTTGCATCTTTATTGTTGGTTTTCTTTATTCTAACATTTTTCTACTTAATATTTTATAACACATTTGCATCAAAGATTTCATCATCATAATACTCATCTTGTTGCATTTCCTATGCAGTCATTTTTATTTAGGGTTTGAAGGCAACTTTCGTCGACTTTTCTTTGTTTTAGCATTGGGTTCATCTTGTTTGGCTTCTTTGAAATGATTTCTTATCAGAAAAATCTTCCCAATTATCTCCTTTCCTTTTTAAATGAGCTTCAATTAAAATTTTCACTAACCCATGATGATACAGAGCATTTTAAATGAATTGTATTTTCCTTTTAATGTTAGCAACAATTTTTCTTAAACTACAAAGCAAGAAGTATGGCAAATTTATTGCATTACCATCAAGAAAAATCACCATTAAGCGAGCATGGTAAAGAACATATTTCTTAATCTACCCTCACAGGTTATGAACTTATAAATGATTAATAGCAAATTTCTCCATTTTATCTTTAAGGTTGTGACAGGAATTTCTTTATTAAATACAGATATATCCATACCTAGTTTTTAAAGAAGACCTCCCACTATTTTTCTTTAGTCTTTTGGTTCTTAAACCAACCCTCTCCATTTCTTGGAAATATGGTAGCTTATGCCATGAACGACTCTGTCATAATGAATTTAATATCTCCAATCTCAACTTCTATACCATCATAGGCTTGGGCAAATGATTTCGTGACTTCTTTCTCATGCCCATCAAACTTTTCAAAGAACTCCAACCATTTTGCTTGCTGCAAATGTTGTTTCACCTGGGGGTATGCTTCAATAAATTTAGCCCCATTCACCTCTGAACATACAATGACTCCCATGTTGAAGAAGTCTCAGTCCCTAATTTCTCTTTTTGACAAGATTATGGAATGAATTTTTTTATCGAGTAGGTCAGAGAGACGAAATTTGGGTAACATGTGAAGTGTTTTGCCAATGAAACCAGGCCGAGTAGAATGGATATGATGCGAGAAAATGTGATGGTATGCGAAGGAACTGGAATGATATACGAAATTCAAATGATAACAAGGTTTCATACCCTTTAGGCAAGATATGTAGATATTTTTTTTAAGGCCAAGGTCATGTCATAATGAGAGTAATTGTTATACAAAATGGCAGTAGCAACAATCATTCATCTATTTATTTTCATGACTCAATGTTTTTCCCTTTATTATATAACTAATATTTACATACCTTTTATCTTGCCTTAATGATTTTTGGATTTGTCCTTTTGTAGGTTGCTCAAATTACTTTAGTTGTGATCTCCATTCAAGTTGCTTTGCCCATGATCTTCATTTGCTTTGATTGTAATCTGTCAAGTCAGTTGCAGAATTTCATGAGAGCTGCAGATTATTAACAATTTTGTAGCTATCTTATTTTTCAAAAGAGGAATAAAAATAAATGTCTCAAGAAGAGGGAATTTAAAAAGAAAATCTAAGTTGCTAAGAATTTTTGGTTTTCGACTTAGATTTTATGTATAAACATTCCAACAATGTTGGTTTTCATGGTTATACAATTATTTCTTTTTTTTTATCATTATTAATTTTTTTTCTTTTATTTTTTAAGAAAACATAAATCAATTTGGAATTTAAGTTGGAGAGGAAGAAGAATCTTTCCTGGCCAACTTAAAATCAAGATTATTGTGCATATTTCTAATGCAATCTTCCTTTGTAAATGGTTTATGATATATTTGTAATCTATGACCATTTTCAAGGAAAGTTATATTTTCTTCATCAATGGTTTTAATTCTGACTGCCCCATTATCAAAGACAATTTCAACCTCATAAGTACCAAGCCAATGAGTTTGAAATTTTCCTTGAAAATACTTAAATTTAGAATAATAAAGTAATGCTCAATCTCATGGTTGGAATTTATTGTCTTTGGTAAACTTATCATTTCATCTAGACCTTTTTTTTTGAACTATGTTGGTTATGTGAATAACATCTTATCGAATCTCATCAAGTTCATTCAATTGCTCCATTCTTTGTTTTTTGCTTATGATAGATCAAGACCCAATTTGACTATTGTTTTGAAGGTCTTTATTTGGAACTCAACATGGAACAAGACTTGTTTCCCATTAACAATTTCATAAGGAGTATGTCCTCTTGTGTTTCTCCATGTGGTGTGATATGCCCATAAAGCTTCTAGAAGCTTTTCTACCCAATCCTTTCTATGCAGATGCACACTTTTGGTAAGAATTGTTTCAATTACTTTATTAGTTGGTTCAACTTGCCCATTTGCTTGGAGATGATATGGAGTTGATTTTCGATGTTTGATTTTATATTCCTCCATTATATTATGCACCAACTTGGATGTGAATTGAGTACTTTGATCTATCACAATTTCCCTTGGGACACCCAAACGAGTGAATATATCCTCAAAACTAAATGAAACTACAACATTTTCAGCAGCAAAAGGAAGTGATTTAACTTCTACCCATTTAGTGACATGATCTGTATAGATAAGAATGTACCTGTTTTGTCTTGATCGAGGATTACTTGGACCAAAAAAATTCAAATCCCACTTTTCAAAATGTTCAATAAGTATCTAAGGTCGTAGAGGCATCTCATATGAAGGGACATGCTTTCCCATCCTCTGACAACTATCACATCTCTTAACATATTCTTTGGCATCTTTGAAAAGAGAAGGCCAACAATATCCTAAGAGAAGGATTTTGTAAGCAGTCATTTTATCAAGAAAATGTCCTTCACATGGTTCATCGTGACAAGCCTTTAATATTTATTGTACTTCATCTTCTCTGACACATCTTCGAATGATTAAATCAAGTCATGTTTGTTACAATTCTTCATTTGTCCATGAATAAGATGCATTGGTTTGAATAATTTTTCTTTTCTCTCTAGGAGACAAATACGAAGGTAAATTCCCTGTAGCCAAATAATTAGAAATATCTTCAAACCAAGGAGGTTTAATAGATATTGCAAAAATATATTCGTCACAAAAATAATCTTTTACAGGAATATCCTTATTATCATCTTGGATTCTAGATAGAAAATCAACAATTGTATTCTCCTTTCAAGACATATCCAAAATAGTGATATTGAATTCTTGTGACAATACTAACCATCTTGTAACTCTACCACTAGTAATAGATTTATTCATTAAATATATAATTGCAGAGTGATATGTGTGAACAAAGGTTTCATAACGAGTGATATAATGTCAAAACTTATTAATAGCATGTACTACAGCTAAAAACTCTTTTTTGTTACAGTATAATTCCACTCCGCAGGATTTAAATTTTTACTTGTGTAATAAATGGCACGTGGAGTCAATTTTTTTTGTCCCAATACAACTCCTAAAGTTGTATGTGAAGCATCAAATGAAATATTAAAAGGGAGGCTCCAATTTGGTCCTCTTAAGATAGGTGCTTCAGAAATATTTTCTTTCAATGTTTTGAAAGCTTTTTGGAAATCAAAATTCCGAATGAATTCACAATATTTTGTAATAAATTTCAAAAGTGGAAAGGCTGCCTTGGTGAAGTAGTTTATAAAGCTTCTATAATGACTAGTAAAACTAAGAAAATTTTAAACATCTTTTTTACAAGTAGGAACTAATAATTTGGAAATAACTTCTACTTTAGCTGCATCCACTTAATTCCATCTCCTGAAATGTGGTGGCCTAAAACAATTCCTTCGTTAAACATCATAAAACATTTTTCATGGCTTAAAGAGAGGTTTTTTTCTTTACATCTAACAAGGACTTTTTCCAAAATTTCAAGAGCTTCCTAGAAATAATTCCCATAGACCGTAAAATCATTAATATAAACTTGCACACAATCATGGATTAAATATAAAAAAATGCCTAGAACTGTCGTCTAGAATGTTGCAGGTGCATCGCATAATCCAAAAGGAAGTACTTTGTAAGCATAATTTACTCATGGACAGGTGAATGTTGTTTTGTCTTGATCTTCTGGAGCTACTTGGATTTGGTTATATCCACTAAAACCGTCCAAGAATGAAAAATATTTTTTCCCTGCCAATGTACCAAGGACTTGATCGATAAAGGGAAGTGGAAAATGATCTTCGAAGGTGGCTTTATTCAATTCCCTAAAAACTATGCATACTCTCCATTTTCCATTTTTCTTTGGAACAAACACCCATGGTGAGACCATTGACTACTAGATATTGGATAAATGAAATCCACATTCAACAATTTTTGCAACTCCTCTTTAACAATTTCCTTTAGATTTGGATTCATCCTACTATGAGGTTGTCGAATTGGTCTCACATTTTCTTCAATATAGATATGATGCATACAAGTGTTAGGATCAATTCCTTTCATATTAGCGTATTCCCATGCATAAGCATAGGAATGTTCTTGTAACATCTTTATCAATTATTTCTTAAGAGATTCTTCCAAATTATTATTGATATTCAAAGTTTTTCCTCAAAATATTTCTATTAAATAATTGTCAAATTTCTCCATAGAATGCAAATCCATATGATGAGTTGATAAATATTCAACATTACATTGTTCTTGAAAACCTTAATCTCATTCACAATACGAGGAAGAATCATTATTATTCATCAAATTTAAAATATGATCTTCCTCATCTATTTGCGAAGTAGCAAATATTGGTTTTATATCAAAGTCTTAATTGTCATCATCTATCCAAACTTCACTTTCTACTTCTATTTTTGTTGTTGTTGGAGGGTATAGTGTGAATTTCTTAGTAGAGCTTCCATCAGAGATAAACATATCACCAAATCGACAACTTATGAAAGCATTAGTTGTAGCTAACCATGGTCTTCCCAGAATCAATGGATGTCCTCCTAAATTATTCTTAGGAGTTAGAATCATAAAATCAACAGGATATTCCCAAGCATCTAAGGAGACAGATACATATTCTAGCACACCATCTGGTTTAGTAATAGATCTATTTGCTAATTGTAATAATGTCGGTGTGTACTGAAGATTGGAAATTTTAATTGAGCCATAGTTTGTTTATTCACGATATTGATAGCTGCTCCCAAATCGATCAATGTGTTTGGAATATCGATGCCATTAATGTGTGTTTTTACGATGGAGCTTCATGGATCTAGATATTTTTGCATTTTTGGTTTCCCCATCATAATATTTGCAATTTTCCCAACAAACTGGATTTTTTTTTAAATTTATTTCTTTTTCCTTCCTGGTTTTTTAACGTTTAACTCCTTGATAGTTTTTGAAAATATTGGATTTTCCTTTATAGCTTGCAACATAGGAATTTTAATGCAAACATTCTTTAGTTCATCTAACATGTCATATTCACACAACACAATACGTTTCTCTATTCCTTTGTCAATTTTTAGCCTTTCAGCAAAAGGTGGATTTTGAACATAAACATAAGGTTATTTTGCAACGAGATATGAATTTATTGGAGTATCATTATAATGTATAGGAGCACTTTCTTTCTGAGAAATTTCTTCTCGATTAAGAGATGCTTCTTTCTCAAGAGGTTCGTTCTTATTCTTGAATAAAAACAAATGGTAACTTCCTTTCCAAAAATCTACCTGATCTAAGTTGGATATTATTTAGATCTAATGGAGTTATCATGCAAGCTTGGAAATTTTGACCTTCTATGTTGTAAACAGGTTGTGAATTTTTATTGTTTGGGTTTGGAAGTGGCTGAGAGTTGATTGGTTTTTTTGGGGTATGATGTGGGTGGTAATGGAAGTGGTTGATTAGAATATTGAGTTTGTATTTGAGACTGTGGAAAAGAATTTGATTGAGGAGTATAATGTGGAGGTTGATATGGAATAAACGGTTGTTGAAACTGATTAAATTGAGGATTCATAGGAGGGTACTGCTAACCTTGTGTCCATAATGGATTTTGATCTGGCCGGTTTTTCCAAGGCATTGGGGGTATTCCAATTGTTTTTAGGTTCTACATATGATTGGTATTGAGGATTAAGACCTTGCACTATATTTGGCTGGTGTCGTTGCCATGGTATTTTACTGATAAAACAAAGTGATTCAGCTTGGCTTGTTTCAGCTTCACTGTGCAAGATTTCTTTAAGTCCAGGGACTGAAGGGCATACCTTTGTGTCATGGTTTTCTGCACAAATAACACATAGTTTCACACTATCAAGAGGGCATTCTCTTAGAGCATGTTTCTTTCTGAATTTAGGACAAAATATTGATAATGCAACAATTTCAGGTTTTTGCTTGTTTTGAATCTTAAGGGTATCCAATTACTCACTAAGACTCCCTAAAATATATGTTTTAAAATTTTTAAGCATGTTTCCTATTTCTGCTCTACTTACTGTTCCAACTGCAGATTTATTAATCCTAGACATAACATGATGTCTCGGATTTTTTTCCAGTTCTAGCCTTACCTCTTGAAATATGTGTACAAAGTTCACAAATGTCTCTAAATGATAACTATGAAACATCTCCTTTACCCATTTGTTACACAGTAATTTGTCACCGTCCCTGCAATTCCCGTCCCGCACATTGGAGGGCTCATTTCGTGACCTGTGAGCAATAACATGGCTTGAAAATACTTTCATAACATCCCTTTGAACATGAGCTATCATCGCCTTGAAGACATCTCCTTGTGAAAAACCCTAAAAATGGCCCTTTTTGCATTGGCGCGAGCAGGCAGTTCAATACCCGTGCCAATGGGGAAAATACTTCAAAGAGGCCACGCCAGTTGGCGCTCTGTCCCAGAGTCGCACTCGCGCCAGCCAATTTAAGGAATGTTTTTTAAAAATAAATGGCGGAAGTTTCGTCCTAACTGATCCAGGAACTAATATCTATCTTGAGTTGGGAGGTTTGGCTACGGATTTCCATAGAGAGGAAGTGGTTTGCCACCTCTCATGGAAGTTTCCTTGATGATAGGGCCAATCCCATGATTATAGGGATCCCAACTCCCCTTCCTCCATTTATAAAATCTTGCTCATCTCCATTGCAAGCTAGTCTTCAAGTTCCCAATTCCCAAGAGCCTTATGCTGCAAGAGCCTCCATAATTCCCTTAAGGCCAATTTCAAGCAAGGAGACTATTGTCAAGAGCTGAAGAGAGAGGTTTGTCCCATCTTTGACAGGCTTTTCGAGATGTGTTCTGCTGGCGACCCCCTCCGAAGGAGAATTCAGCGTCAGAACTATGGTTGTAATTTTCCTTTGATTGATTATTAATGAACGACTATTGGTTATGGTTCCACTCTTGTTGTTGTTTATGATGATGAGTTATGTCCTTTTTGACTGACATATAGTTGCATCTACTGGATTTTACGCTTGCGTTTGTTTTGTTTCTCGCATGTGCAGGTGTCCCATCACGGAGATCGTGGGGATCGTGATCTGCCAGAGCTAAGGAATGGGAGCGCCACCTCTTCTACAAGGACTGCGTTGGATTCCAGGTAAGCCTTCATCACTAGTTGGTTTATTTGCAATTAGGAAACTGCACTATAGCGTGTAACGATTGTTACTAGACCCGGTCTGGGCTAGTAGGGATCGCCTCTGTCCGCAGAGGGGATTTACCTCCACAACACCATTAAATTGAGAAGATATATCCACTCATCTCTAATGGATATCAACAAAAGAGCTTTCAAAGTTTCAACATATAGAGTGTGCATTTTAGCTCTTTTAACATTATAAGAAAATCTTTCAACCAAATCCTCGAGATTGTCATCCTCTTTTTGCATCATTTTAAATACTTCATCTTTAAGGTTATGAGGAATACAAAAATATTTATATTTTTCTAAGAATGCGTCATTCATTTCTTCCCATGTTCTTATAGTATATGTTCCTAATCCCATAACCCATTTAAGTGCTCTATCTTTAAGAGTGGTTGGAAACAATTTCAATTTTTTAGAATCAAGCAAGTAGTCATAAGACCTACACAAAACTTCAAACTCAAAAATAAATGTTCCATGATCCTCATTTCTTACACCATGGAAATTAGGGAGGGAGGAGGGTGAGATAGTATTCATTGTGCTTGTGATATCTTCATTTGAAATGGGAAATCTAAAAGGTTATGGTTCTCCTCTTCCACCTCTTAAACCTCTTCCTCCATCTCCTCTTCTATTTCCTTCTCTACTTCTTCCTTCTTTAATCCTATGTTCACCATTCACATTGTGTACCTCTACTTCCCCTTCTCCTGGCATTATTGATTCTTCGGAGCTTATATAAGGTTTTGTAATTGGGTTTTATAACTCCTCCTTTGGTTCTTCTATCAGTGGAATTCTAAAATAAGTTTCTCCTTCTTCTTTACTAGGGACTTCTAGTTCTTGCCTTAGAAGTTTCCCTCCAGTTGAAGATAGAAATGTTACTCCTTATGTTGGGGATGTAGGTTCTCCTACTAGACCTTCAGTAGAGGAAGTTGGTGAATCACTAGGTTGGATCTCAGATCTAAGTACCTCAGGAAGTCTATATCTACCCGTGAATGATGCAATATGAGTTTCAGTGGATGGTGTGGCACTACGTGGTCTTGGTGGGGTGAGTGGTGATGTTGGAATTGAACTCCTACCTCTACTTATAAAACTACCCTTAGAATATCTTTCCCTATACATAAATGTATTTTTATCATTTTTTTTTAAATGGAAAAGTATCCTAAATAATAAATCCTATATACACTTCCCAGGCAACGACGCCAAAATGTTTGGTAATTTAATTGATATTAATTTACTTCATAAATTATCAACGAGGGCTTGTAAACTAATGAAGTGTAAATGCATTGTTTGTGCTAGGACTTCTTATTAGGGGATTTTTTTTCAAATTATAATAGGATATTTGATGCATGTGTTTTTATCTAAATCTTATTCAAAGCAGAAAGACTATCACTCTTGCAAAAATAAATCACACTTGTTGAAATTAAATTTTCACACAAACTGAAATTAAATCTAAATCTACTTCACACTTTGACAGGAAAGGAAATTAATTTTAATAACACACAAATGAAAATGAGAATCTTCTCCACACCAACAAATCAAAATTAAATCTTTACTAATAGAAATGAAATTTATTCTTGAGTTCAACTTTAAAATGTCACACTCACATAACCAAATATCACCCGTAAAACCTTGAAAGCATGCTATCTCTGATTGCAATTTGAAATCAAATTAATTCTACTCTAATATATACATGTGCACATGAATCCTTTTCTTCATTCCTCACATGATAAATTGATCCAATCTATGAAATAAATATTAAATAAATTTAACTGCAAAATCTATCTCTGTTGATAAGAATCTACTGCAAATCGGAACTGAACTGAAAGGTTAACTCTAATGCTACATAACTCTAATGAAACGATAAAACTGAGTTATTAGTTAAAAATTAAAATAAAGTCTTATAGCTCTCGAGAGGCCCTCCTGTGAGTTTTGAGTATGCAACAATCATAGAGTCTACACACGCATTTGAACAAAATGCATAGGGAAAATAACAAGTTGAATTAACAGTTATCAAGAGTTTTTCAAAACAATAATCAAGTTTGTCTTCGTCGTGCCGAGAGGTGGATTTATAACCTCTTTCAAATAATTGTGTTAGATATTTACGAGCCTATCCTACTCGAAAGAGACTAAAAATAACATAAGATAATATGACATCATGATTTCCTCATGATTTTATATCAGAGAAGAAAATTATGAGGCAAAATATCTGCTCCATTAATTTCCTCACTCGCTTGGTTCGCCTTCAGCTCCTTCTTCGCTGGTTGATTTCGTGTTGACTTGGCTTGTATGGCATCCTGATCATCGAGCTGGATCATGGAGATAGGTTAATATCGTTATGTCGGATGTTAGCCACTTTTCCATACATTTCGTTCCTCAAATCAAGTTTCATAACCCATAAAACCTTTGATTAAGCTATAGAATCATTCATTGGTTGCAAAATTGGTGCAATTTAGTAGCTTAAGCAAATATTAAGTTAAATAATAAAGAGAAATGAAACTATAAAATAAAAAATGATTAAGTAACTTCTTTTTCCAATAACCTTGTAAACTGATGCTCAATTAAAATTATTAAGGTCAAAAAGAAGGATAATGGAGTGCAAGAAGGTTGTCAAAAAGGGACAATTTTGCTCTTCAACAATAACATACTACCTGTCCTTCCTACATAAGAACTCCACCAAGTCCTCTCTTGCAAGCATCTGTTCATACCACAAATTCTTTGTCCGTATCAACAATCTTTAGCACTAGAGTATGTGTCAACAATTATTTTAACTACTCAAAACTTGATGCACTTTCCTCTGTCCATTCAAACTTCGAACCTTTCCTTTGCAATGATGTGATGGGATATGCAATATGTGAGAATTTCCTTATGAACCTCATGTAATAACCTGCTAACCCCATAAAGGACCTTACCTCATCCACATTCCTAGGAGCTACCCACTCCATGATAGCCCTTATCTTCTTTGGATCCATTGTTATGCCTTCCATGGAAACCACATATCCCAAGTAATGGACCTTTATCCGAAGGAAAATACATTCATTAAGCTTGGCATATAATTGGTGTTCTCTTAGCAATCTCAATATTGTTGTTAAGTGTTCGACATGTTCTTCCTAATTCTTAGAATATATCAAGGTGTCATCAATGAATACAATAACAAACTTGTTCAGATAAGGACGCAACATATTATTCATCAAGAACATAAAAGTAGTTGGTGCACTATTCAAACCAAATGGAACTACAAAAAACTCATAATAGCCATACATGGTCGTGAAATTTGTCTTTTACATGTTCTCTTCCCTAATGTGTACCTGATGATATCTTGATCTCAGATCAATCTTTGAGAACATTTCTTCTTCCTTCAGCTGATCGAATAAATTATCAATCCTCGGCAACAAATACCTGTTCTTGATGTTCACCATGTTTAACTTCCTGTAATCGATGCACAATCTGAGAGTACCATCCTTCTTCTTTACAAACAATACCGATGCGCCCCATAGCAATACACTTAACCTAATGTATCCCTTGTCAAGCATTTCCTTTAGCTGCAATTTCAACTCTATTAACTCTGGAGTGCTCATCCTGTACGATGCCTTTTATGTTGGTGTTGCCCCTAGTACCAACTCAATAGAAAAGTCTACTTCCGTGTGAGGCGACAAATTTGAAATCTCTGTCGAAAATACATCTTGAAATTGTTGTAAAACTGGGTACCTGCTCAATATCTCTACATACTCATCCTCCTTGCCTTTATCACTATAAATGTATACGTCAAATAACACACACCCTTCCCTTCGACTATGCTTTGTCTGCATAGCTGTCACAATCCTAACCGTTGTTGCTTTCTTCTGACCTTGATAAACTCTTTGTTCTCCATTTTCATCCAAGCACTCAATAACTTTGTCATAGAAGTCCACTTTGGTCCTATGAAGATACAACCAGTCCATACACAAAAGCATATTATATGAACCCTACAACAGTACATTCAAATGTGCTAATGTAAACACACCATTCAACTCAAATGCATAAGCTCTTGCCCAATGATGAACTCTCTTCTTGGTACCTGTAGCAAACTGCACTAACAAAGATTATGCATGCACTTCTTTATTCAAAACACACTTATCCACCAAGTTAGGGTTAATATAACTATAATTAGATCCAGGGTCAATCAATATAGAAATAAATTTATCACAAAGCTTATTTTCCATCTCAATGATAGATGCTTGATGATTTTCCTGTCGGTTATCCAATGCTGTATAAATCCGAGGAACACTCTGTCCAACATCCTCCAGTGTCTGTGCCTCATGAGCATTGTAAATTTGCGGTCTAGCACGCTAATGTTGTGGAAAATATCTCTGACAATGATCTTTGCCATAAGTCCAACACCGTACGGCCTTCCTATCATCACCCTTGCTATGCTTCCCATCGAATACTATCAACAACCCATGCATGAATTTTTGAATCTTGGCCTTCTCCTCCTTGAGGTAAGGAAAATATCTGAACAACTCGAGAAATATGGTAATGTACTCCTCATCAGTCATAGATCCCATCTTTAGCTAATATAATTATTTTTCCCTGTCATCATAGTACCTCTCTGATAGATACCTCTTCTTGAATAGTCTCTCAAACTCACTCCAAGTCAACCCCTCTTAAAAAATATCTCTGACATGCTTTACATCTTCCCACTAAATATCCACTTTACGTTTAAAACTAAACGTATCTATCATGACCTTCATGTTCCATAAGTAATGATGTAATATGTAGAACTTGGTTCATTCCAAGCAACCATGCATCTGCACCGTGTGATTTCGTCATTTTCCCATCAAATGTAGGTGGCTTTACTTTATTAAACTCATTTGGAAAGTATCCCCTGTCATTCCTCCTATAAGGATGATAATGACGATGACCATGATACCTATCAGAACCAAAACTAGAATAAAATTTGTGCCCATCACCTCTTTTGTCCAGTGTATCCAAGAACTTCCCATCTCTGATCGTGTCATATTTATTTGACTTGTGCCCACCATGAGACCGACTGCCATGTGCCCCATTAGTCTTGTCCTCCTGTCCATGTTTGATCCGAAGTGATCCCTATGTCTGCAATTATGATAAGCTCTAATTATCCAGGTGGATATCGGTAGCCACCCACCTATTCCATTTGGACCCACACCATCAACTCTTTCAGTTCTCCACTTCCAGCAGCTTACTATTTTTAGCAGGTTTTCGGGTCTTGCACGCTCGGAGCTGTTTTGGGGCATTAATGATCCAGGTGGATATCGGTGTCCACCCACCTATTCCATTTGAACCCCCACCATCAGTTCTTTCAATTTTCAATTTGCAACACAACTTACTATATTTAGCAGTTTTTCGAGTCCTGAACTTCCAGAGCCATTTTGAGGCCCTAAACGACGCTTTTTGGGAAAATCAGGAGCAACATGGGCCCATGGACTGCTATTTATCACACCAAAATTTGTATTCCTCGGACATATCTTTCTAACGAGCTATTGAGCGCATCAAACGAAGATCGAATGGCAAAGTTATGTCCCTGGGAAGTTGAAACACCAATTTACCCAAACAGGGCCCACAGTTTTGGCGCTTCATCTCCTAGGGTTGGGTTTTTGGATGTTTTAGGTTTTACATTGTTTCTCAACAATAAATAGGCCTTCGAGCCTCATTGTAACACAGTTCAGCTGCAAGTAGCCGTCACATCTCTTCTTAGGGATATGTTGCCAGCACCCTAGCTCATATATTTCCATTATGTTTGTAATAGGCCTTCGAGCCTCAATGTAACACAGTTCAGAGGCCTGCATACGCCACATCTCTTCTTAGAGATATGCTACCAGTGCCCTAGCTTGTTTCCATTATGTTTGTAAGCCTATTTCAATCATTATTTTATTAACAAAATGAAGCATTATTTATGTTGCATCTCTCTGTTTATGGTTATGTCTGTATTATGTTGCGTTCTTGCATAAATCCGGATAAGTGGTATCAGATTCGGTCTTCTTTTTCTTTCTTTTTCTTTGCATGTACCCAACGCGGTCAGGGTATAAGGAGTTCGGGCATGATCTGGTTGACTCGTCGCAAGATCAGCCTTGCAAACCTCGACGATCCCCCATGGCAGAAGGAAAGAAAGACGAGGGAGCAGGAGATCCTATCAAAGTCTTGTTCAAGTAGGCCCTCGAGACATGAAGGAACGCGATGATGGATAATTTTTCCTAGAACCTTCAATGGCTTCCCACCGACGGCACATCTACATCCAGCACGTTTGCCAAAAGGCTGCGACATCCTGGACAAATCCAATACCAAGTTCGACGGGGAATCCCCCTTGTGGAGGAACTTAACGCAATGGTTACCATTGCTTCGTAAGGAGGGAGGAATGATCCAGGTGCATATCAGTGGCCACCCACCTATTCCATTTGAACCCGCACCATCAACTCTTTCAGTTCTCCACTTCCAGCAGCTTACTATTTTTAGCAGGTTTTTGGGTCCTGCACGCTTAGAGCCGGTTTGGGGCATTAATGATCCAAGTGGATATCGGTGGCCACCCACCTATTCCATTTGAACCCCCACCATCAGTTCTTTCAGTTTTCAATTTGCAGCACAACTTACTATATTTAGCAATTTTTCGGGTCCTAAACTTTCAGAGCTGTTTTGAGGCCCTAAACGACATTTTTTTGGGAAAATCAAGACATATCTTTCTAACGAGCTATTGAGCACGTCAAACGGAGATCGGATGGCAAAGTTACATCCCCAGGAAGTTAAAACACCAATTTACCCAAACGGGGCCTATAGTTTTGGCGCTTCATCTCCTAGGGTTAGGTTTTTGGATGTTTCGGGTTTACATTGTTTCTCAACAATCAATAGGCCTTCGAGCCTCATTGTAACACAGTTAAGGGGCTGGTAACCATCACATCTCTTCTTAGGGATACGCTGCCATTACCCTGGCTCACCTATTTCCATTATGTCTGTAATAGGCCTTCGAGCCTCAATGTACCACAGTTCAAAGGCCTGTGTATGCCACATCTCTTCTCAAAGATACGCTACCAGCGTCGTATCTTGTTTCCATTATGTTTGTAAGCCTATTTCAGTCATTATTTTATTAATAAAATGAAGCATTATTTCCACTGCATCTCTGTGTTTATGGTTATATATATATTTTGTTGCGTTCCTGCATAAATACAGATCATTTGAAGGATGACTGCATTGACTTCAACTTGTTTCTCATCTGGCCTAGCAATTCTCTCTTGTGATTGAATGATTCATTCATTATCTGCTTTGTAACTCCTTTTTTCTGCCTTTAGACATCTGAGAGTGTTTGTTATGTGAGGGGAGTATTCCTCACCATGTTGCTCATCTGATCCATAGGGAGAATCTTGTGAACCACAATTTACCAATCTGTTATCCATATTTTCTCTTCTCTTCTTGCAAGGTATATCATGTTAGCTAAACCAAATCATAAACAAAACAACGTACCTTAGTATAATTCTGCAAGACCGACCAGATTAGAAAAATACATATACAAACATAATCACTTCAACATAAAAGCATATTTTCAACCATTATCCAGCTATTAATGCATGAATATGCTGACCACATACCATGACTTCATGCACAATGGCCATCATCCAGCCAATGTATGCATAAAAACATCTAAACATTGACACACACAACCAATGCATGAGCAACATACGCTCACAACCAATACATTCAACAACGAAACCTTCAACTTTCACATGGAAACACCACTGCAATCATGACCAACATCTTGCATACATGATAAGCACAAAGACCTATATGCAACTGACATGTGCATACAACATCAGATTCATAAAAGGGGAACGGAAACTAGACATCACCCAAGGAGAACAAAACCATGCTCTGATACGTGTTAGGTACCTATAAAACTAGTGTAGCCCCTTATTGTTATTGTCAGTGTATCCCCATTATTGTTATTGTTGTTCCCATGTAGTCCCCATATTGTTATTATTTTTCCCCATAGGTGTAGCCCCATTATTTTTACTATTTTGCCCATGTAGTCCCCATATTGTTATATTGTGACCCCTTATACTCCTATATATAGAAGGTAGGTTTTTTCATTTGTATCATCCAAGAATTGTTCATTTATGTAATGTAAAGGAGGTTTCCCCCTCAAAGAGGCTCATTTCTAAGTTGTTTATATATCTTTCTTCTACTTTTGTAAGTTGGTTGCATAACATTTGGTATCAAAGCTTTGGATTCTAGGGTTCTGCTTCTTCAAAGAGGTCATCTTGGAATTTTTGCTATAACTTTTTTCTAAGAAGCTTCAAAATTTGAAATTCAAACCATGTGGATTCTAAATACTAGTGAGCATCGTGTACAAATTTCAGATCTAGGTTCGCTATATTTTCGGAGATATGATCTGAGGAAGTTAGGGTTTTTGCGGGATTCATAATTTCATCACAAACAGATAACCAGGGTAAAATCGTCATAACTTTTGTTTCATACATTGGATTTTAATTCTATAAAGAGTGGTTGAACGTCCATAGTCTATAGTATCGTGTGTATCAATTTCAGGGACGAAGGTCAAAACAATGACACATGGCACGTCGTACAAGTACGTTGTACTAAACCAATCCATAATTAGGTCATTGTGGGAGTTTGGGCATAACGTTACCTTGAAAAGTCCAAATTAGGTCTTAATTGTGGCATTAGAAAGAAGACTCAGAGGGATACCACAGGACCTATGTTCAAATATTTTTGATTCGAAATTATAGAGTTACAAACGTTTCAAGTTCAAGCTCCTAAAAGTAAGAAAAAAGTGTGTATTTTTTTCTTAATTGCATAACGTTTGTTTGAAAAATCAATTTGAAGTGATTATAAAGGGTATATTGAAGCTGTATATATCTGTATTGGGTTCTAAAATGCCTCCAAAAAAGAATTCTACACCCATTAATCCCTCATACAACTCTACTATGATGCATGAAGAGGAAGAACTGCAACATGATATATCAAAATTACGGGACCAAGTGCAACAAATTTCGATCTCACAAAGAGAAACCAAAGATGACATGGATGGTTTAAAAGCATACATAAAAGCTAGGATGGATGGTTTGAAGGATGACATGAAAGTTAATATGGATGGATTAGAAGCAAAAACGAAAGGAAAAATGGAAGATTTGAAGAATGGTTTAAAAGCAGATTTGACAAAGTTGCTACAAGAAATGCTTCCTAATGGCGAAAAGGTATTAGATGAAACTCATGTTGAGAACAAAAGAAATGTTAATCATGATTTCATAGACTCTAACGTTGGATTTAAGACCCACCATATTCCAAATATCGATATGAGGAAGTTTGATGGAAAGGATCCGGTAACATGGATACTACAGACGGAACAATATTTTGATCTCCATAATGTCCAACACACACTAAAGGTACGCATTGCAACTTTATATTTAAAACCCAACCAGTTTGTATGGTATCGATGGATTTGTGTTAATTTTGGAAAACTAGGTACAAACTCCATGTTGTGATGCTCAGATGAAGATGCCAATATTTTTATTGGATTCCTCTTTCGGAGAGGTGCAAGATCAATCTAAAGATCATCTTAATCCAATGAGCAGAACATTTATTTTGAATTTATTCAAAATATGTGCAGGTTGACCTAAAATGAAATGTAGACTTGAATCCCCAATAGTTGTGTCACACACCCTAACTGATGGATATAAATAGGTCAACGTTGGAGGTCATTTTCAATCATCCATCTCATCACATTCTCTCTCATCATCTAATTGGTTTGATAACCTTGGAGGCTCTTCTTCATCCACACGTGGGAAATTGCAGCAAGAAGAAATTTATGTTTCTGACCTAGAGTTCCAGTGTTGACTTTGGTCAACGCATGGTCAAATTGACCCCAACTTTGGTCAAAATTATGATTTTTGCTGTATGCATTTTCTAGCACAAAAATCGAGGTTGACCATTGAATTTTGACTGGGATACGTTGACTTTTGCTGATGTTGTTTGTGTTGACCATTGACTATGAAAGCGTTGACTTTCATTGACATTTGGTTAGCTTATCTGCCTGTCCGAGAGGGTTGTGTGATACTTCTGGTTGGCTGACCGTATTGATATTTTGCTTGTTGAAGCATCCTATTGATCGTCGTAACGCACCAACACACACATATATTTTTTGGCTTGTCTTCTGTCAATCTACTAGTATGTTCTATCAACATTTTACTTTATTGTTTATGTGATTGTTGTTTGATATTGGGGATACAAAGTAAAGTTGCATCAATCATAGAACATCTACAAAAATTTACATGATATCAGAGTTGAGGTGAAGACAAAGCCCAAGTTTGTAGCAATCACCAAAGAAGAGCATGGGTAACTCAAACTATAATGGCTTTAAATCTGATGACAAATTGACTAGGAAGGAAGACTTCCATACTTGGAAGATGCCATTGGATCTTATGTTGGAAGACCAAGATGTCGTGGACTATATGTAGGGTAAAATCCAAGAGCCTCCATCCTCTACACCTGCTGCTACCAACTCAAAGTATAAGAAGGGGAAAATAAAATCAAAGTTGATGATCAGGGACTCAATTCACAAGAGTCTGGTTGCCTACATCTCTAAACTGGGCACATCCAAGGAGATGTATGATAAGTTTGTCAACATGTTCAAGACCAACAATGAAAATCATTTCTTGTTCTTTAAGAATCAACTGAAGAATCTGAAGAAAGGCAGGGATGAACCTGTCCAATCATATTTTCTAAAGCTGACCGAAATCAAGAATAATCTTCTGGCTATTTTAGAGACAATAGCTGATCGAGAGATGGTTCTCACTGCACTTGGAGGTCTCTCATCCGAATGGCATGTATTCAACACTACCATTATCAATAACAATGTCATACCTGATTTTGATGAAGTACTATCGAGATGCGTACAAGAAGAGACAAGGATGAAGGAATATCAAAATGAAGGAAATGTTGCCTTCACTGCTCATGCTAAGAAGAAGAAATTTGGTGGTCCGAGGAACAAAGGAAGAGCAGGGGCCCAAGGGAAGAAAGGTAAATGCTACACATGTCATAAGACCAGCCACTATGCTAGAGAATGCCCTTTCAAGAAGGATTCTCCTAATTATGATGACAACAACAACAACAGGAGGAATGGCAATCAAAGGAACAACAGGTTCAAAGGAAAAAGGAAGGCTCCCTTTAGTGGAAATGGGCGACCTTACAAAAGGTCGATAAATTCCGGGTATGAGGAATCAAATGTTTTTTATGATAAAATAAGTGAATTCATTCTTGTATCTTCCCTCTCTGTTGCATCTCCGCCCGACACTATGGATATCTGGTTGATAGATACTGGTGCCTGAAGGCACATTATTGGGTTCAAGGAAGCACTTTCTAACATGGTTGAGAAGGATGTTAATCTGAAAATTATCCTTGGATATAATGCAACATATCCCATGAAAGGGACAGGGACTGTGACCCTCCACTTATCTCAAGGTCAAGTCCTCCGCTTGCAAGATGTACTCTATGTACCTGATTTGAAGAAGAACCTTGTGTCTATTTCGGCCATGGAAGACAAAGGTTTCAATGTGGCATTCATTGATGGGAAGGTGTGTATCTGGAGGAAGAGTTTCGAGGAAGCTATCATGATTGGGTTTAGAGTTGATACACTCTACCAAGTTGGAGGAAGTCCACTGGGAGCAATGACATGTGATACTATCCGACAGACTGAACTATGGCACCGGAGGTTTGGACACCTTCACTACAAATCCCTTCCTGAAGCAAGGAAGGTTGTGATGGGGATGCCCGAGTTCAAAAATGATCATGAAGGTGTATGTCAGGGTTGTGCCGAAGGAAATCATACAAGGGGACCTTTCCCCTCAAGTGCCACAAAGACATCTGATGTCTTGCAACTGGTACATTCTTATCTGTCTGGTATGCTGCCCGTGACATCCATGGGAGGATGTTCTTATTATATGATGTTCATAGATGACTTCTCTCGCAAAACCTGGATATACTTATTGAAGAAGAAGGATGAGGATTTCATGTGGTTTCGTACCTTCAAATCCTTGTCGGAAAATTCAACAGGAAAGAAGATCAATATTTTTAGGACCGATAATGGCACTGAATATGAGACGAACAAGTTCAAGAAATTTTGCAGAGAAGTTGGCATCAAGAGGGAGACCACAATTTTCTATACTCTTGAGTAGAATGGCATTGCTGAAAGAAAGAACAAGACCATTGTGGAAGTTTCCCGTGCCATGCTATGTGACCAAGGTCTTCCGAAGTTTCTGTGGGAAGAAGCTGTGAACACTGCCATGTACATACAAAACCGATGCCAAAACCCCCGAAGAGGTTTTCTCTAGTAAGAAACCTAATGTCTCACATTTTTGTGTTTTCGGATGTCCTGTTTATTTTCATGTACCGAAGGATAAGAGGCGCAAGATGGATGCTTCTCGGAAGAAGGGAAATTTTGTGGGCTAGAGTGAAACTTCGAAGGCCTATAGAGTATATGTGCCTGGTCAAAGGGAAGTAGAGATATGCCACGATATCACCTTTGACGAAGATTATTCCTTGCAGAAAGTAATCAATCTTCCGAGATCTGAGGAAGAGCATGAAGCAAGGCTTGGAAATCAAGAAGAACTGAAGGATGAGACAATGCCCGATGTTGAAGGACCGATGGACCCTATTAATCCACCTCCTTAAATGAGGAAGAGACCATCGTGGCTCAGGGAAACTCTCGAGGATGCTGAGAGACATATTGCTCGAAGGGGGACATTCCGTGAAAGAAAGAAGCCGAGTAGATACCAAGGGTATCTAGCAGCCATGAGTACAATCGTACAAACTGAGCCTGGATCTTTTGAGGAAGCTGTAAAGCATCAGGTCTGGAAGGATGCTATGCACGAAGAACATGAGTCCATAATGAAGAATGATGTCTGGGATGTGGTTCCAAGACCGGAGGACAAAGCAGTTGTCACATCAAAAAAGCTCTATAATATCAAGCATGGATCTAATGGTAGTGTTGAAAAGTTCAAGGCAATATTCATTACCCGTGGATTATCTCAAAAGGAAGGCGTAGAATATAATGACATATTTGCAACTATGGCCCGATATACCACCATCTGATCTATCATAGCTCTTACTGCTACGCAAGGATCGAATCTTCATCAGATGGATGTTAAGACCACATTTATGCATGGTGAAATAAAGGAAGAAGTGTATGTGGATCAACCTCTGGGGTTCGAGGTTCAGGATCGATACAACCATGTTTGCAGGTTGAAGAAAGCCCTCTATGGGTTGAAGCAAGCACCCAGAGCTTGGTCTGAGAGGATAGATAGCTACCTGCTGAAACTGGGCTTCACTCGTAGTAATGTTGATCTGAAACTTTACTTCATTCTGGTGCTGTATGTGGACGACCTCTTCCTGACAGGTGTTGACCCTCTCATTCATCAGTGTAAGAGGGAGCTCGTTGTTGAGTTCGAAATGAAAGACCTAGGACTGATGCATTACTTCCTAGGCCTGGAGGTCTGGCAGAGACCTGGTGAGATTTTCCTTTCTCAAAAAAAATATATTATGAAGCTTGTGGAAATATTTGGAATGGTGGACTGTAAGTCTGTGTCGACACTGATGGGGCTCAACTTTAAGAAGTTGAGTGGCAGCACTACTGGGCTTGTGCTAGAAAATCCTACTAAGTATTGTCAACTCGTAGAGGCCCTGATGTTCTTAGTGAACACCCATCCGGACGTATTTTTTGCAGTGAACACTTTGATTCAACATATGGTTGAGCCTCATCACTTTCACTGGGTTGGTGCCAAGAATCTGTTGAGATATCTTCGAGGCACGATAAACCATGGCCTGAGATACATTGCCGGGAGCATGACACTCCATGGATATACTGATGTCGATTGAGCTTGCAGTGTGGTGGATCGTAAGAGCACATCGGGATGTTGCTTCACACTTGGGTCTTCTTCGATATCATAGATGAGCATGAAGCAGAAGTTAGTGTCTTTGAGCACCACAGAGGCCTAATACATTGCAATGAATATGGCTTGTTGTGAAGAAGTTTGGTTGTGAAAGCTCTTCAGTGAGTTGTTCGGGCATGTGCTAGATACTATCGTGATACTCTGTGATAACTAGAGTGGGATTCGGTTGTCCGAGAATCCCGTGTTCCACGATTGATCCAAGAATATTGATATCAGGTACCACTTTATCCGGGATATGGTACAATGAGGTGCCGTAAGACTCGATCATATAGGAACTGATGAGCAGGTCGCAAATATTCTCACAAAGCCCTTGGGGAAGGTCAAGTTCCTAACCTTCCGTGAGAATCTTGGTATCATGGAACGAACCTATGCTGAGGGTCCTATTGGATCGATGAGCTTTTGGGATAACTTCTCGGAGCTATAAGAACACACAGGGCTAGGCTTGCCGAACCTTGTGGTGCTTCTGCCCCATTGTTATGATGTTGAGTTGGTTCACCTCTCATGATCTGTGCCTCGAATGCATCCTACCCATTGAGTCTCGGAATCATGGGAAGTACCTCTCATTTGGCCAGTGAGGTGGGAAAAGCTAGAGACCAGTAGCAAATACTAATGGATGCATTAGAGATTTTCGCACTCTGTATGTCTCATATGGCACGTGTCCAACCACCTAATCTGGAATCAAGTCTAGTGAGATTTTAGACCTCCAATTGACTTCGGGTCAGGTAAACCAAATTTGGTTTGGTATGAGACTCTTTTTGAGTCCTATAGAGGTTTTGGACCTCTGGGCTGGATCTGTCAGCCGGGAATGATGTCTTTATGACTAACTCACTTTTGTTCTGAATTAAAGAAGCCAACAAAGCAAGTTATGGCGGGATGACGCACATTGTTTGGATGGCACAGGAGGATGGATTTCTCCCTAATTGAGAGGGAGTGTCAATTTTGGACAACTAGGTCCAAAATCCATGTTGTGATGCTCACATGAAAGATGCCAATATTTTTATTGGATTCCTCTTTCGGATAGGTGCAAGATCGATCTAAATATCACCTTGATCCAATGAGAAGAACATTTATTTTGAATTTATTCAAAATATGTGCAGGTCGGCCTCAAATGAAATGTAGGCTTGAAGCCCCAGCAGTTGTGTCACACACCCTCACTGATGGATATAAATAGGTCAACGTTGGAGGTCATTTTCAATTATCCATCTCATCACATTCTCTCCCATCATCTGATTGGTTCGATCACCTTGGAGGCTCTTCTTCATCCACATGTGGGAAATTGTAGCAAGAAGAAATTTATGTTTTTAACCTAGGGTTTTAGCGTAGAGTTGACCAACGTTGACTTTGGTCAACACATGGTCAAACTGACCCCAACTTTGATCAAAATTATGATTTCTGCAGTCTGTATTTTCTAGCACAGGAATCGAGGTTGACCATTGAATTTTGATTGGGTTGTGTTGACTTTTTGCTACTGCTGTTTGCGTTGGCTATGATAGCGTTGACTTTTGTTGACTTTTGGTTGGCTGATATGGCTGTCTGAGAGGGTTGTGTGACACTTATGGATGGCTGACCGTATTAAGACTTTGCTGGTTGAAGCATCTTGTTGACCGCCATAACGCACCAACATACATATATATTTTTTGGCTTGTCTTCTGTCGATCTACTAGTATGTTCTATCAACATTTTACTTTCTTGTTTATGTGATTGCTGTTTGACATTGGGGATAAAAAGTAAAGTTGCATCAAGCATAGAACATCTATGAAAATTTACACTTTTCTCTCGTAAATCACTTGTCAACTTGGTCAATTTTTATGGAGGAAATGATAACACATTATGAGGATACAAAGAGCAACACCTTCTTTAGCCAATTGATAAATCTCAAACAAAAGGGTTCAATGGCAAAGCACGTTGAGGACTTCCAAAAACTGAATATCAGGGTAAGAAATATTCCAGAGGAGCATAGGGTTGATGTATTCATAGGTACTTTAAAGGATAACATCCAACATGAGGTTTGCCTTTGGTTACCTAATTCATTAGAGAAGGCATTCATGTTAGAAAGAAAAATTGAAAGAAAAATTATGGCAAGAAGGAAGCCTACTACTCACAACTATAAAGATGGAAGTGTTGTTTTTCCTACCCTTCCACGACCTACAAGGTTGACACCACAAAAATTGGAAGAAAAAATATCAAAAGGGCTTTGTTACAGTTGTGATAGCAAATACACTAGAGTTCATAAGTGTGCTGAGAATAAATTAGTTTACAGATATTCTAAAGAGGAGGAAGAAAAGGAACAAGAAATTTCAAAAGAAGAGGATACACATGAGGAAACGACCTTAGAGAAATAAGAAATGAATCTAACCATATCTTATGATGGATTGGGAGGAATTGCCACTCCTCAAACTCTCAAGACAGAAGGAAATATTAATAATAAAAAGGTAATAATGTTGATTGATTCAAGTAGTACCCATAATTTTATTCATTGTAAGATAGCTAAGGAATTGAATTGCTTCCTATATCCAACACCAAAGTGTCAAGTGATGGTTGCAAATGGAGGAAGTATAAATTTATCTGGAAAGTGCCATAATATCAAGATATCCACGGGGGAATATGTATTGAATATTCCAATGCTTTCCATTCCAATGGGTGGTGCTAGTGTTGTATTAGGAGTTTAATGAATACAATCTCTGGGTACGATAGCTTTTAATTTTCAAGAACTTTTCTTGAATTTTTTTGGGAAGGAAAGGATTTTGAATTAAGGGGTATCATAGGGAAACCAAGAAAGATAATCGGCTCTAATGGCAGGATAAATCTTCTAAATAAAGAACAACTAGACGTAATTGCACAATTATTCTCACTAGAGTTTCAAACATCAAAATCATATTTTATAGAAAATTCTAAGGTTCAAGCAATGGAAGATCACATCGAGCATCAACAACAAGTTCTCCAATCATAAAGGATAACCTAAATTTGGTGCATAATTGAATGAAACAACAGGCATATCAACATCGCAGTGAAATAATTTTTGATGTAGGCGACTGGCTACTTTTATGGCTACAACCATACAAACAAATGTCCCTAAAGCAAGCTAGGAAGGATATCAAGTTATCGCCAAAGTATTATGGTCCTTAAGAGGTGTTGCAAAAGATTGGTACTATGGAATACAAATTGGAGCTCGTTGCATCTTCTCGAGTGCCCCCAATTTTCTGTGTTTCATTGTTAAAGAAGGTTATAGGTGACAAACTCCCAGTTCAAATAATATTTCCAAAAATTTACGAGGAAGGAAAAATCATATTGGAACTTGAAGCAGTCACGGAAACAAGAACTTGACAACTACTAAATCGATCAATTTTAGAGTATCTCATCATGTGGAAGAACTTACCCACTGAAGATTCCACATGGGAGGATGGGAATTTTCTACAAAAGCATCCAGAACTACTCAAGCGTTGAGGACAACACTTTTTTAAAGGAGAGGGGCATGTTAGGTCCCTATAATACTAGTGTAGCCCCTTATTGTTATTGTTAGTGTATCCCCATTATTGTTATTTTTGTGCCCATGTAGTCCCCATATTGTTATTACTGTGCCCCATAGGTGTAGCCCCATTATTGTTATTTTTGTGCCCATGTGGTCCCCATATTGTTATATTGTTACCCCTTAGACTCATATATATAGAAGGTAGGTTTTGTCATTTGTATCATCCAAGAATTGTTCATTTATGTAATGTAAAGGAGGTTTCCCCCTCGAAGAGGCTGATTTCTAAGTCGTTGATCTATCTTTTCTTCTATTTTCTGAGCTAGTTGCATAACAATACAACTCTGTAACACCCTCCTCCCACATCTACCTAAGTAGCCGGCCAACTAGGGTAAACATGTGACGAAGAGTTACTATGATATGATTCAAATCCCCATGGAACAGTTAAGGAAGTGGGATTGATGGAACACAACCAAATTTACCTTCTACACATGCAACAAAACCTCCAAGAGGCATCCAACTCTTCCAAGTGACCATCCCCTGAGACAACCTGGAATTTCACTGCATTAAAGCCTCAGTCGCTCCCTTGACATGGGCATGGATGTGACTGGAACCCTCCATTCGCACCCACAACAAGGAAAGCTTGAGACTTGGGAATTTTTTTGGTGGTTTTGTGCTAGCAACTCCGGATTTTGTGCCACATTTTCAGAGCCAAGACTCAAGCCACTGCCCATAAATCTATGAAACTACAAGAAATGAAAAGTAACATCGAAACAATGATACAAATGTAAATACTTAAATAAGTACTTGACTGGACCCCTACTAGACATGACAAACATTTTGTTGAACATGTCACAAATATGCATTCTACGAGTTTAAACAATAGATCTGAGCATAGGGGTCTCATACTTATCTGAGAATCACTAAGAAGCATTGATGCCTCATCACAATAATTGCATTACCATCTATTAATCCATATATTCATTGTACATTCAATGACTAACCCAAACATGGTGAGAGCCATACATTATCACTGTCATAAAACTCACTCATAACCAACATATAACCAACAGAAATATCAAGGATATAAAAGCCATATAAAGCACATATAAACAAGTATAGTTACCCCTAGAATACCAAGTATAAGAAGTTCTTAATAATGAATGCAAACGCCAACCAGTTTTGGGACTTCCATGTTGCACCCAACCATAGATTGGCGGAACCAAATCTCTCTTCAGCCAATCACCTCGGTGCCATATTCCAAGCATGAATGTGGGATCTTATGAAACAAATCCAACAAAACCGAACCAGGGCTTCCAGAGGCCAAACCACCTCTACCAGTGATTCCGCCTCATGGTCGGGCATAACTAACCATCACAAGATTGGTCTCTACCCAAGTTTTTTAGGGATCCAGAGTGTTTTTTCTAACCAAGGCTCGAGGACTAGTAACTCAACCCATAGTTGTTGTTGGGCTCCATAAAGTTTGTCAAACCAAGGCTCCAAGACTAGTAACTCAACCCACCTAGGCTCTAGAGCGTTTTTCCAAACAAGACTCCAAGACTAGTAACTCAACTGACCAAAGGCTCTAGAGCGTTTGTCCAACAAAGGCTCCAAGACTAGTAACTCAACCCAAGTTGTTACAAGGCTCGAGAGCATTTTTCCAACCAAGGCTCCAGGAACTAATAATTGAACCCACACCAAAAGGAACATGAGAACCAACCAAAAAATGAAAGGGAAAGACTCCCATAACATAATGGCTATCTAAAAAAAAGAAGAGGGAAAAACGATATGCACTAGACTGACATCCATGACCTAGGGTTTGGAGGTTTCAGTGAAGGCTGCCCCAGGCAGACTTCCCTCCAAGCTCCTTAGGCCACGATCACACTCCTTGTAAGCCTTGAGGCTCACCTACGACATAAACCAGTGGGGGGATCGTTGCTCCCCCTACCACATGCCAGCCTCCCACAGGAGCGGCCGCAGGGGTTGACATTGACAGTCAGCAAAACTCTGGCTTGCCTCATGACACAACAAGAGCGACTCCCACAGCACAAAAGACATCCACACCAGAAGTAGAAGAAACAAATATCAAATCAGCCACATGCTTTCCTAAGGATACCAAAAGAACCGTGATCCAACTCCCTGCGCACCACATCAATGAAAGAATACAGTTCATGAAGGATAATGCTTTGATAGGCAAGTTCATGGGTTTTTGGCCCGCTGAAAAGGCCCTCCGAGGATGGATAGATTCCAAATGGAAGCCCAAGGGTCACATCGACCTTCAATTGTGCGCTAAAGGCTTCTTCAATCTGATCTTCACCTGTATTGAAGATAAAAATAGGATCATGGACGGAGGACCATATTTCTTCAACTCGACAGCCTTATACCTTCACCACTAGGTTGAGTACTTCAACCCAGACAAACAATATCTCACATGGGCCCCAATCTGGATCCAGCTCTATTCCCTCCCCCAAGACTACTCGAATGAGCTTACTCTAAGGGACATAGGTAATTCCCTAGGAGAATTCGTCAAAAAAACGAAGGAAACAAAGATCGATCGATATGCATCATATGCACGAATCTGCGTCTACATGAACATAGCGGAATCACTACCTGGCGAGGTAAGCCTATTGCATGATGATTTTGAATGGATACAAACTGTAGATTATGAACATGTTCCTTTTAGATGCCAGAGGTGTCACGGACACGGGGACCTATTCAGAGACTACCCGCTAAATTAAAAAGCAAAAACTAATAATGAATCAAATGATCAAGCAACAGAAGGGTTTATGAAAGTAGCAAGCAAGAAAAGTCACAACAAGAGATCCAACTCCAACTAGAACAAAAAAGGCCTTGTGACTAGCAACAACTTTGCAGTCCTAAATTAGCTGAGTGAAAATGAGAATGAACTTGCCAAAGAGGTAGGGCGATCCTCGCAGGAGCAACCCCATACCTCAAAGAAACAACAAGAGAAGATCCAACCGGAGGCCTTTCTGAAACCCCAAACCCCTACCCATGCAGGGGACAACTTTGCAATGAAGGGCAAAGGATAAGTGTTGGACCCAATCCCAGAAGCCATGGAGGAAGAGCCAAAGAGCATTGACCTTGAGGGCCTGGACCTCGTAGGGTTAGAGGATGTATGCAACAAGAAGGAATTTCTCACAATACCCGAGCAACATATCCAAAAGCTGGAATAAATCCTCATTGAGCACAACATCTCCCGTCTTTGGGAGTTCAAGGTGGTATGCTCATGAATACAAAATACTTCATGAAATAACCCGCAAAAGAGGCCAGAAAACATTGTTGGAAAGAACAGTAGAAATGGGCAAAGAAATGGTAGAATCAGGGAGATTCCCCAAGTTAACCCAATTCTACTTCTACTCTCCCAACCCCCCTCAATGAATATCATATCGTGGAATATCAGAGGGTTCAACAGACCCACCAAGCATAGGATCATCAAGAAAAGAATCACTGAGGAACACCCTGCAATTTTCTACATGCAAGAAACCAAATGCTCTAGCTCCACTCTGGAAAAAATCTTCAAAAGGATATGGAAAAGATGCAAAACAGTAACGGTAGATGCCAATGGAGCTTCAAGAGGATTGGCAATCATCTGGAACCCCCACATCATTACCCTAGAGAACTATCATGTGAATAGGCATTTCATTCAAGCCAAATTTTACTTGATTGGAACGACCATCCATGGCTTGCTAACAAAAGTCTACTTTCCCCAGAATCTCCAGTAGAAAACTGAGCTTCTGGACAACATTGTTGAGCTCAATAATCATAGGTCTCTACCACTCTGGCTGCTTAGAGGAGATTTCAATATGATAACCAATCTATAAGAAAAAAAGGGAGGAAGGCAACATTTAGACATGGACAACAATGGATTAAAGAACTTCATCCAAGACAACCACCTCATATATCTACGAACTTCCAATGACATCTTCACCTGGAACAATAGAAGAGGAGGTACCCATCAAATCGCCTCCAGACTGGATCGGTCTCTCATCACGGAAGACTTCATACATTTGGGGGGTGATCTTGTAGCCACCATTATTCCGGCCGTAGGCTCTGACCACTGGCCGATATAGCTACAATGGTTAAGACCAGGAACGCCCAAACCATTCCGCTTCGAACACTGCTGGCTCAGACATCCAGGGTTAAAATAAATTGTCTCAAACTGGTGGTCCTCCCTTTCACCACCTAAAGGAACAAAAATGCATCAGTTCTAGACAAAGTTGAAGATGCTCAAAGGGAAATTGAAGGTGTGGAACAAAACCACCTTTGATAATATCTTCAAAGATAAAAGAGAGCTGGAACAGAAAATGAGGAAGCTTCAACAAACAATAATCTCGGAAGGTCGCTCGACATATTCAGAGAAAAAGAGAAAATATTAACAACCCAGATGGAAGAGATAAGAAGCCCAGAAGAGATCCTATGGAAACAAAAATATAGGATATGTCGGCTCAAATATGGAGAAAGAAACACAAAGTTTTTCCATCGCTCCACCATTCAGCACAGGATGCATAATAGAATCGTAATTCTTAAAAATAAAAATGGAGAACGATTGGAAAAGCAAGAGGATATCACGGAGGAGTTGCTCAACCACTTTAAGGACATACTCCAAGAACCCAATCATCAGAGGCATGAGGCTATAGGAAAAATCACCCATCATATACCTAAATTAGTCATGGAAGAACACAATCGGATGTTGCTTAAAGCCACCACTCTTGCCGAGGCGGAACAAGCAGTCTTCCAACTAAAGGAAGGGAAATCTCCTATCCCTAATGGATTCACTACCAACTTCTTCCAATTATTTTGGGAAACCATCAAAGAAGAGGTTTGGGGTTTCGTTGATGAATCATGCACCACTGACTGGCTCCTTCTGGCTCTCAACGCCACCTTCCTCACTGTCATACCAAAAGAAGACAATGCTGCAATGCCAAGTAAGTACATACCCATAGCACTCTGCAATGTCATTTATAAGATAATTTCCAAAGTTATTGCTAACAGACTGAAGCAGATCCTTCCCCTGCTCATTTCCTTGGAGAAAACAGGCTATGTAGAAGGACGACAAATCCTTGATGGAATCATTTTAACCCACAAGGTCATTCATTCTCCCAAAACCACCAAAAAAATGGGTATGCTCCTCAAAATCGATCTATCCAAGGCTTTTGAAAAACTCAGTTGGGACTACATAAAACAATTCCTTCTAGCCTTTGGCTTCAACCACACCTGGGTAAGATGGATAATGAGCCTTATAACTTCCCCCTTTCTTTCCATATTGGTCAATGGTATACCTTCAACAACCTTCAATCCCATAAAAGGTATCAGACAAGGAGATCCCCTTTCGCCTTTCATTTTCATTATTATGGCTGAAGGGCTAGGCTGTCTGCTCAAAAGCTCTGTCCATTCAGGCACACCCCTTCACAACCTCCCCCCCACTTCTCATCAACAATTTGTGGACAATAATATGATAATGGGACAACCCTCGAACCAGGAATCTTGTTCCCTCAAATCTCTGTTAGAATGTTTCTCTGAAGCTTCTGGCATAGAGGTCAACCCTGAAAAATCTCAAATATTCTTCTTCCATACTTCCCCTATGACCCAACGCAATATCACCTACATATTAGGCTTCTTCATAGCCTCCTTGCCCTAAAAATACCTTGGCACCCCTCTCACAACTACAACCATTTATCATGCCTCATGGCGAGTGTTGCTCGACAGAATGGAAACCAGGCTATCCAATTGGACCCATCGCTCTCTCAATATAGCAGGCCACATGGTACTCATCAAAGCAGTTCTTCAGTCTCTCCCCATCTACCTCTTCTCTGTACTCGCAGCCCCAAAATGGGTCCTCAAAACTATGTGCAAAATACAAAGGAATTTCCTATGTGGAGGAACCAAAGAGAAAAATAAATGGGCAATAGTCGATTGGAAAGAAGTATGCAAGCCAAAAGGTCATGGGGAGCTAGGGTTGCGAGACCTAGAGCACAACAACAGTATCATGGGAGCTAATATCTGGTGGAAATGGGTCTCCAACCCTCACACACCTTGGGCTAACTTGTGGGCAACCAAATATGCGAGCAACTGATCCAAAGAGGACCTTGTCAGATTCAACATAGATCCAGGAGGATCCCAAATATGGAAAGCGACGAGCAACCAAAAACAACTGATACAAACCCCCAGCTTCTGGGAGCTGCATAGTGGTTCTCAAGCCAGTTTCCGGGAGGATTCCTGGTAGCAACTGCCTAGTCTCTCCTCAATATTTTCCAAACCCCTGTGGAGCACAGTATTACAGGAAATGTGTGTAGTATTTCTGGACCAATGATACAACTCAGGGATATAGGAACTGGATTCATACTGAAAGATGGTAAAAATCTGGAACAATGAAAATCACAAAGACATTTGGGAGCAACTAATAACTAAAATAAAAATCAAAGCCCAACCAGGACCTGATATCCTTCTATGGGGTCACACGCCAAGTGGAAATTACTCCACCAAGGAAGCCTACAACCTCTTATAATAGTAGAACCCAGATCCATCCAATCTCATCTGGAAGAAGATATGGTCTACCAAGCTCTGGCCCAAAGTAGCCACCTCTTTATGGATGCTCAGTAAATGATGCATTCTCACATGGGAGAATCTATTGAAGCGAGGGTTTGTGGGACCCTTAATATATCCTCTATGCCAGGAAGATATTGAAACTATCAACCAATTGTTGGACCTATGCCCTACATCCAATGCTCTGTGGGACATGATCGCAATTCTATGTAGACGCACCAACAAAGAAAGGGGCAACACCATTAGCAGGTGGATGGAAAACCCATACTCCAACAACCTTTTGAACAGACTTTGGCAGCTAATTTTGGGCCTCCTGATCTGGAACAAATGGAAAGAAAGTAACAGTAGGATCTTTAAATACAAGGCATCCAATCAAGAGAAAATTTGGTTAAGGATACACGACAACCTCACCGAAACCCTTGCCATAAATCCCTGGAGTAAGGAAGACCTCCCTACCTCTACTGCGGAGCATAACATATGGAGCAACTGACATATTAGCATAAATACCCCCTGGATAACCCCCAGGGAACGCAGGAAGAGCCACTGCTCCTGAATAATGGCATCCACCCCCAAATGGCTTCTTCAAATGTAACTTCAATGACGCCTCCAAAGGAAACCCCAGAAATGCAAGATTCAGAGGTATCTTCAGGAACTCCCAGGGCGAGCCCCTTCTGATCTTCTATGGAAATATGGATGGGACAACAACAAATCCGTGGTGCTAGAGGGACTCACCCATGGCATCTCCAGAGCCACTGAGTTCAACTATTTTCCCTTGGAAATGGAGGGAGATTCGCAAATTATCACTCTAGTGGCCACAAGAATTCTCCATGGCTCTGCCTCTACAAAGGGATCCACCAGCTGTAGGCTTGCCAACATGCTCAAATTTTTGGAACAATTGATACAAAATCACAGGTCAATAACTTTTCACCATGTGCGCAGGAAAGCGAACACTGTTGCGGACCTCCTAGCAAACAAGGGAGTGGAAAGTCACAGAGAGCTACATTATTCCAACCTCACCCAATTTGAGGATGATTCTTTAAGAAGATAATTCCAAAGTCTTATTCAAAAGGACCTTCTCTCCCCAGATGCGGGTGACATTAGAAGCACGCATGAAAACAATCTCTCCCACGCTCGAGATGATGAAGATCTGCAGCATAGGCCTTCACTTGAAGTGGATTCACACTCTTGCAATAATTCGCATGAGGTGACAGAGAGAAGGCATCATGAAGACATGCAAAGGCAACAACATCCGCTTCGGGGTACCTCTCTGCTACAATATTTTGAATGATCTCTTGGATGGGTATGATGTTCGGCCATAACTCGATGCACATGCTTCCTCATGAAAACAGTTGCATCATGCAGCTGCGAGCGAGGCATAATAATGCTCAGCATCTTCGCATGTGCCATGGGCCTACAAAAGGGGAGGACCTACAACACAAAGCTACTCACTGTCTGCTCCCTTTTTTCGGTTCCAGCCCTCCTGCGCACCTAGAGCTGCGTTGCGCAGAATCCCCTTGGCTGCGCACCCCCTGAATGCGCGCCTCACCTTGGCTCCACCTGCCTTGCTAGTTTCATCATTATCCCGCTGCGCATCCTCCACCAGCGTACCTCCCTATCCAGTAGCACCTCACTGTGCACTTCCCGTCTCTTATCAGAGCCGCTCCTCAACACCTCTCATACCCCCATCTACCCTCTGCTTCATCTGTCCATGGCTCCTGGACTACACCAAAGAACAATTAGAGGAGGCCAAAGATGTGTGCTTCCTCGTCACTACCAGCGAGTTCCAGATAACCGCTTGGAGTCTGTTGAGGGCTCCTCTTCAGGAAGTCATGTTAGGGAGGTCCCCCAGAGCCCCGAGCTCGACCAGGAGGAGGAGGCCCCCACTCATGTTATGCAAAGAGGCAGAAGCAGACCAAGGAAATCCACCATTGCACACCAAGAGCACCCCTCGCCCCACAAAATCGAGCCTCTTCCGGCACAGGAGGCTTAGGGGGAAGACACCGACATTTGGATAATGGACTCGGAAGGCACCTTGATGCGAGTTCTGGATGTTGAGTACCCGGTTGCTGTCATCCTCTATGCACCTGCTTCCAGGCCTCCGCGTCAACCCACTACTAAAGAGGAAGTCGTTGCGCAGGAGTATGCCTGTCCCATCATGGAGGAAGATCTAGATAGCAAGGATGATGCAGAAGACTCATGACTACGCAACAGCTCAACTCTTATTAGTTTTTTGTTATGCTAGTTATTATCACAAAACCTCTACTTTCACTGGTTCTATGACACACTTTGTAATCTTCTATTTGATGTTTTTTCTAGGATGGTTTCCTCCAAGGAGGCAACCCCATACATGCGCAACTATGAAGGAAACAAAGGTTGGGATTGGTTAAGTGCAACTTACCAACTCAACATGTAGGATATATACTGTTTTATTCCTAAAATAATATAGTTTAGCCTCAATTAAGAAAAAATAAATAAAAAAAATGCCTATCTATAAAATGGAAAGACTAGGAAAAACCACGGTTAGTCCAAGAAATCCTCCATGCCAATGATAGATCATAACCAATAAACCACATGCATGTGCCATGCATGCCAAAACTAGTAAGGAAACCATACATGCAACTCGGTACCTGTAATAAAAATCTATTGTAGTTGTTGATCGCGATGTCCTCTTGTGATTTCATGTTTTTCCTTTGCCTTCTTGCTCCAAGTCCAAATATTTCCACACTCCTCCAAGAGCGCTCCAAGAAAACTCTAAGTGTCCAAGAGTACGAGAGTGAATGAGAGCTCTAAAATTGAACTGATGAAAACCTGTGTCCTGATCCTCATAAGATTTTTTTTTTTTAACGAAGCCTCTATTTTTTTCATTTTCCATTATTTTCATAAATAAATGCCACTTTGCCTTTCCAAAGCCCTAGCCATTGCCTTTGCCAATTTCCAGTCATAATAAACCAAATAAACACCCACAATAGGATGTTTTGCCCAACATTCAACTTGGAATATGTGTCCCATGACCATGGTTATTATTTTGCCTTTATTAACTTTATCACGTGAAGTTTTAACCCGGGGTTGTTACAATCCTCTACACTAGTGTATCTTCAAAAAATTATCAACAATAATTCTAAGGTATTGGGAGAAATTCCTAAGGGTATTCCACCTATCTGAGAACATTTCCATGTTATTCATTTGCAACGTGGAAGTGTACTACCTAACATTAGGCCTTCCAAATAACCACATGCATAAAAGAGTGAGATTTAGTGTATGGTTCAATAAATGTCAGAGGCATGCATCATTCAACTTGGCCAAAGTGATTTCTCTTCACCAGTAGTGATGGTTATCCAAAAGGATGGTTAATGGCATGTTTGTCTAAACCATCCTAGATCCAACTTAACGTCGGATCTATCAAGTGTCGAGAGGGATCAAATCTCTCGAGGTGCAAACCTATTTTTTGTGTGAAAATTTGAGGAAATGTTTGCACCTCGAGAGATTTGATCCCTCTCGGTGCTAGATAGATCCAGAGTTAAGATGGATCTAGGCTGGTTTTAGTCATGTGCGGCCAAGGAAAACCTATAGAACATATGATTAATTTTATCAATAATATGTAAATACATCTAATATTAATATAAACATTTTATATATGATAAATATGTTTGATATTTATCTAGTCATTTAATTTTAAATTTTCTTAGTTACATTTTAAATTTGCTTAGTTATCTCAGTTTGTTGAGATGATAGATATTGTTAATTACTTTAATAATAAAAAATGATGAAATAAAAAATTTGAATGCAAAGTGACAATGTAATAGTGTTGAATGATAAAAAATGTGAATAATAAGAATGCAACCAATTACAAAGAGTATTCATTGTGATGAATCTCATACTATTTTCTTCTACTATTTGTATTCTCATCTTTGTTAGTTTTGTCATCTTTTCATATGGATTATATGAAAATGACAGTTGAAATCGTAAACCATTTAAATATATAGCTCGCGCTATTGTTCTAAACATCATACCTTGTCTCTCTTGCTTTCCACTATTAATAGGTTGAATTACTATAACACAAAAATCAATGTACATTGTCAATAATTTGTTGTGGTTACACTAAAATCAATGCACATTGTTAATCCAATCACTTTAAAAATTAATGTACCATCATACATCCAATTACATCAAATTAGAAATCAATGTCTACACTGAAATCAATGCATCTAATGCAAGTAATCAAATAGGATTAGAAATCAACATCTACACTTAAATCAATGCATCTAGTGCAAGTAAGCAAATAAGATTAGAAACCAACATCTACACTAAAATCAATGCATCTAGTGCAAACAATCAAATAGGATTAGAAATGAACATCTACACTGACATCAATGCATTTAGTGCAAGCAATATTTTAGGATTAGAAATCACCTACATTGAAATCAATGCATCTAGTGTAAGAAGTAAATATAATTAGAAATCAACATCTACACTAAAATTAATGCATCTAGTGCAAGCAATCAAATAGGATTATAAATCACCATCTACACTTAAATCAATGCATTTAGTGTGAGCAGTCATATAGGATAAGAAATAATCTAAATTGAAATCAATGCATCTAGTGCAATAAATTAAATATCATTAGAAATTAAAATCTACACTAAAATCAATGCATCTAGTGCAAACAATCAAATAGGATTATAAATCACCATCTACACTGAAATCAATGCATCTAGTGCAATAAATATTCTCCCCCCTCTCCCCCATCCAACTCCATCTCTCTTTCTCTCCCTCTCTACACTTTGTCACATCCTCTCTCTTCTTCCTCTGTCCTACTTTCTTTCCCACCTCTCTCTCTATTTCTCTCTCTCTCCAAATCTGTTACTATATCCCTCCCTCTCTCCATCTCTCCTTAATTTTCTCTTGATCTCACAAGAAAAAAAATACACATTATCTCTCCATATCTCCTTCTTTGTCTTTGTCTCACCCCAAAACATACACACTTTATCTCCATCTATCCCTTGCCAATCCCTCTCTCTCTCTCCACTTCTCACTCTCTATGTCCTGTTCTTCCATCCCTCTCAACCCCTCCAAATATATCTCTATATCCCTCCCTCTCTACCCCTCCAACTCTATCTCTTTATCCCTCCCTCTTTCCTCCTATCTCCCTACCTCTCTCCTCCTCTCTCTTGTACTTGCTCTCTCTCCTTTTCTCTCCTACCTCCCTCTCTCTTCCCCGTCTCTCTCCCCCCCCCCCTCTCTTTCTCTCTCTTCCCTTGAATCCTCTCTCCCCCAATTTCTCTATCTCTCTCTTCCCTTGAATCCTCTCTCCCCCAATTTCTCTATCTCTCTCTTACCTTGAATCCTCTCTCCCCCAATTTCTCTATCTCTCTGTCTAAACATATACACTAAAATCAATGAATCTAGTGCAAGAAATCAAATAGGATTAGAAATCACCACCCACATTGAAATCAATGCATATAGTGTAAGAAATATTCTTCCCTCTCTCCTCCCTCCAACTCCATGCCTCTTTCCCTCCCTCTCTACAATATCTCACATTCTATCTCTCTTCCTTCCTCTCTCTCCAACCCTGTTACTATATCCCTCCCTCTCTCCTTCTCCCCACCTTTCCCTCCATCTCTCCTTATTTTTCTCTTTATCTCACCCCCAAACATACACACTCTCTCTCCATTTCTCCCTTGTCACTCCCTATCTCTCTCCACTTTTCACTCTCTATGTATGTATTCTTCCCTCCTTATCCCCCCCTCCAACTGCATCCCTCTGTCCCTCCCTCTCTCTCCTCTCTCTTCCCCCATCACACACTCTCTCTCCCTCCAACTATGTTACTATATCCCTCCCTTTCTCCTCTCTCCTTCTTTGTCCCCTTCTCTCTATCCATCATTCTTTGTTTCTTTATCTCACCCCTAAATATACACACACTCTCACCATCTCTCCCTTGTCATTCCCTCTCTCTCTCCACTTCTCACTTTCTATTTCATTCTTCTTCCCTCCATCTACCCTCCTCCAACTCCATCTATCTATCCCTTCATCTCTCCTCTCTCTCTCTCTCTCTCTCTCTCTCTCTCTCTACCCTCCAATCCTCTCATGATCTCCATCCCTCTCTCCTCCTCTCTCCCCCCTCGTATTTTTCTTCCTCTCCCTCTCTTACCCTTCTCTACCACTATCACTCCACTCCCTCTCTCCTCCTCTCTCCCCCCTCGTATTTTTCTTCCTCTCCCTCTCTTACCCTTCTCTACCACTGTCACTCCACTCCCTCTCTCTCTCTCTCTGCATTCCTCCTCTCCCTATCTCCTTGAGTTTATCCCCATTTGTCCCTTGTCACTCCCCCTACCTCTCTAGCTCTAGCACTATATGTCTTTGTTCTTCTTTCCCATATATATCTAGAGTTAATATATATTAGGGTTAATAAATTTTTTTTGCATGGTATTAATAATAATTTGGCCCATAGGCTTCACCTAAATAAAACCTATTTTTTTAATATTCGTAACTAGCAATTGCATCATCACTAGATGTTGCAAAGGAAACGCTGTAAGATTTTTAAAGAGATCCAACAGTTGCTAAGCAAGATAACTGTAGTGATTTTGGTCAATTTTAGTAAAGGAAGGAAACAATCACACTGATAGATGCTCTGTTTTAAACTCCATATTACAATTTCTTTTTGACCTTCAATAATGTGCAAAGAACCCTTTTTTTTTTTAGAAATAATGCTTTAAAAGCTTACAGCAATTGGGAAAAATATGCCATGTTGTGAACTGCATATCTATGCCATCAAAATCACCCAGGACTTGCCCCTGGCCTCATTTGCACCACTCGAGGAGTTTTGGACCCACGTCTCTGCACTAAAAAAATCCCAATCATCCAGCTGTCTACTGCTAGGCCACATTCTCATTTTGAGTTTTCATTTTCCTCAAGATTACTATTTACTTTTCACAACTTACTATATTACTTTTCACATGGATTCCTCCCAAATTCTAAAGGTAATTTATACCAAATTTTTGATGTAATGGTCCTTCCGAATCCAAAGAAATGGAATACTTTATTGATTTCCAAACAAGTTACTTCAGTGCAGATATCAACTACCTCCATAAAAGGGACAAAATTTAATTAACTAAAACCATAATCAAATATATAGAAATATGGGTCACCGTTCCCTCCATAAAAAGGACAAAATTTAATTAGCTAAAACCATCACCAAATATATGGGTCACCATTGACAGAGTTTGCCACAACCTCACATATAACTGCTCCAGAATAATAAGATATTATATCTAACAAATGGAAGTGTCAAACCTGGGCTCATAAAAGTTCACCTGGTTGTTCCAAGAATGAAGTGCACAGCCACTTATTACCAGAAAAACATTAATACATTGCCAGCTAAACATTAAGGCATAGACCCCATGAGATGACTTCGTAAGAAATGATAAAGCGAAAAGGATGTTGCCAGGGAACCTACATTTTGAAATAGCAGCAATTTGAAATAATCAGGGACATAGATAATGTAAAGCCTCTTGAAGAAAAATAGAGGTACAAAAGTTGTGTATCAACCACAACATACGCAAGCTTAATGGATTGGCAAGGAAATTAGGGACTACATCCCATATTCAGGAATAGGATAGATGCAAACTCCGTTGCCAATTTTGAAGAAGAGCCTGACAGACACATGGACCAAAAAAGCATCAAGAAGAACTCAAGGAAAATATTGAAGAAATGGATTGATTAATGGATAAAGTAATATAAAATTAATGTCTTGACTATGAAGGAAGAGAAATTCACACCACAAAGCCACCAGGAAAAAATCACCGCATGGCAAAGAGCCCAATCCTCGCTAATCGGAGAGAATAAGTTATAGACATAAAACTGAAACAGACATGAAATTTAAATAATATACTAACTAGTTGCATAAACATCCAGTTTGTATAAGAACTAGATTCTTGTGTCAATATAGAAATAAACTACCAGGGGATTCAAATTTGAGGTCTCCAATAAGACAAAGTAATTATAGTTTTGCTCATAGATAGATACTTTGCAGGGATCACTATATCAGGGTTTTAATTTTTAAATTCCTAGTTTTATTGTAGAACAAACCCTTAATCTTGAGTTCATTAGTTATACCGAATAATGCAGCAATGCCTTGTCCTCCACAATGTAACTAGTGAATTATCCTCCACAATCTATATGCAACAAGTCTTTATGTTATTCAAGAACAACAATTCAACAAATCCCAACCATAATGATGAATTCAAAATCGGGATTTAAAATTTTCCAACTAAAACCAACTCAAGATCTATTGTGTAATCAATCCACCTCATTCTCTTCAAGGACTAGTCCCAGCTGAAATAATATACAAAAGGATTCCAAAACGACTCACCGTAATAAACTAGTAAAAAAATGGAGATGGCCCTTTACAATACCTCTTCAAACTTGAAAATACATTGAACTAAACTATCTTATAATCCATCGTGGAAAATTCCAGCCAATTTCTTCGAGAGATAGTAAAAATGGAAAGAAAGTTAAAATCGCTACTTACCAGAAAACAGAAGAAATCTTTGTGCTATTCACTCCAGTTATGGGCCATCGAAAAAGAAGCCAAAATAGAGGTTGCAATCTTATATAATAATCAAATACTCTTCAAGTCACTCACCCCACAAAATATTGTTTGTCTAAGACCTTACAACCAAGCACATATGTATTGTATATTGTCTACAAGTCCAACCACATCCAATCATGAGAACTTCATGACATAACTGCAACTATGCTAGACAGTTTAAAGATCCAGAAGTTTGACATGTGAAAAAGGCTGTAGGTTATTACCGGAGGTCGACCAGGCAAGGTTATGTAGGGTTCTTATATCCTATGGATGTCATTTATGTGCTATATTTTATTTAAAGTGCATGCATGATACTTATACACAAGTCTAGATACTGTAATGTATTTAGTGTTGACTCTCCAATCCCATGTGCATAAGCTTGAAGCCCACTCCAAACAATAGTGCACAATCATTTTCTCAATAGTTATTTAAATCCGGATTGTCTCAGATATTGCAGTGTGTGTATTTACATTTTCATTTGAAAAAGGTCTGCTCCTCTTCCTCCATAGCACACACCCATTTATTCCAGACTTTGATACACATTACAATAATGCCAAAACACAATTTGATATACAACTAAAGCTTTGAGGATGTATATCTTGAATACATTCAACATTATAACTCTAGATATCAAACCTCAAAACTCTACAACATCTAGGCGCATATTAGATCTAGCCTTTACATGGGTATGTGCTAAAACCAATGTTTGAAATGCCATTTAAACCAAGTCTGACAAACAAAAAAATAAACCCAACGATTCAATTGTCATTCAAGCCAAATTTGACAAAAAAACATATAAAGGATTTCATATGAATTTCAAATATGACTATCTAAAATGTGAAATATGGCAGATCCTCTGACCTTTGAAGGCTTTCCTGAGGTGTTCAAAGTCTTCAATTGGAGATGGAATTGATGCTGGCACTATAATTGTTGAAATCTCTTGCAATAATATCTAATTCGATCCCTTCTCCCACAATATCTCTGATGACCCCCGCAAACACAATGCTAAGTATGTGCTCCAAACCACCTGAAATACCTTTTAACTTCAAAATAGATCTATCACATTATATGAACATCAGATTCCAAGATGGGGACTATATTATTGGAATGTGATCCGACGAGATGAAAAATGGAAAACGTATAAATTTGCAAAAAATGCGTCATTCAGTTGAGTCCACACTAATTTAGAAAATACAGTGCTCACCCCAAGGAGATGAATATAGTAACCGTTTTGATTTTCTTTGAACCCTCATCACATGGTGTACCCTACAGCTAGATGATATACTCTGCAAGCACACTGTCTCGAATTACTGTGATGTATTTAATGTTGACTCTCCAATCCCATGTGCCTAAGCTTGAAGCCCACTCCAAGCGATAGTGCACAATCATTTTCTCAACAGTTATTTAAATCTGGATTGTCTCAGATATTGCGGTGTGGGTATTTACATTTTCATTTGAAAAAGGTCTGCTCCTCTTCCTACATAGCACACACCCATTTATACCAGACTTTGATACACACTACAACAATGCCAAAACCTAATATGATATACAACCAAAGCTCTGAGGATGTATATCTTGAATACATTCAATATTATAACTCTATATATCAAACCTCAAAATTCTGCAACATCTAGGCGCATATCAGATCCATCCTTTACATGGGTATGTGCTAAAACCAACATTTGAAATTCCATTTAAACCAAGTCCGACAAACAAAAACATATACCCAACGATTCAAATTCCATTCAAACCAAATCTGACAAACAAAAACATATAAATGATTTCATATGTATTTCAAATATGACTATCTAGAATGTGAAATATGGCAGAACCTCTGACCTTCAAAGGCCTTCTTGAGGTGTTCAGAGTCTTCAACTGGGGATGGAGTTGATGTTGGCAATATAATTGTTGACATCTCTTACAACAAGATCTGATTCGATCCCTTCTCCTACAATATCTATGATGACTCCTACAAACACAATGCTAAGTATGTGCTACAAACCACCCGAAATACCTTTTAACTTCAAAACAGATCTATCCCTTTATATGAACATCAGATTCCAAGATGGGGACTATATTATTGGAATGTGATCCGATGAGATGAAAAATGGAAAACATATAAATTTGCAGAAAATGTGTCATTCAGTGGAGTCCACACTGATTTAGAAAATATAATGCTCACCCCAAGGAGATGAATACGGTAACCGTTTTGATTTTCTTTGAACCCTCATCACATGGTGTACCCTACAGCTAGATGATATACTCTGCAAGCACACCGCCTTGAAATATTGTAATGTATTTAGTGTTGAATCTCCAATCCCATGTGCATAAGCTTGAAGCCCACTCCAAACGATAGTGCACAATCATTTGCTCAGCAACTATTTAAATCCGGATTGTCTCAGATATTGCGGTGTGGGTATTTACATTTTCATTTGAAAAAGGTATGCTCCTTTTCCTCCATAGCACACACCCATTTATACCAGACTTTGATACACACTACAACAATGCTGAAACCCAATCTGATATACAACTAAAACTCTGAGGATGTGTATCTTAAATATATTAAATATTATAACTCTAGATATCAAACCTCAAAACTTTGAAACATCCAGCGCATATCAGATCCATCCTTTACATGGGTATGTTCTAAAACCAACGTTTGAAATTCCATTTCAACCAAGTTTGACAAACAAAAACATAAACCCAATGATTCAAATGCCATTCAAACCAAATCTGAAAAACAAAAACATATAAAGGATTTCATATGAATTTCAAATATGACTATCTAAAACGTGAAATATGGCAGATTCGTCGACCTTCAAAGGCCTTTCTGAGGTGTTCAGAGTCTTGAACTGGGGATGGAGTTGATGTTGGCACTATAATTGTTGACATCTCTTACAACAATATCTGATTTGATCCTTTCTCCCACAATGTCTTCGATGACCCCTGCAAACACAACGCTAAGTATGTGCTCCAAACCACCTAAAATACCTTTTAACTTCAAAACATATCTATCACTTTATATGAACATTAGATTCCAAGATGGGAAAAATGGAAAATGTATAAATTTGTAGAAAACACGTCATTCAGTGGAGTCCACTCTGATTTAGAAAATACAGTGCTCACCCCAAGGATATTAATACGATAACCGTTTTGATTTTCTTTGAACCCTCATCACATGTTGTACCCTACAGCTAGATGATATACTCTGCAAGCATACTGCCTTGAAATAGAAAGAGGGCTATATTCTCTATAGGTGGGATTATATTTATCATCTACTCTAATCATGTGACAATTTTTTACTGAAATAAAAGAAACACAGAACTTTATCCAACAAAATTTTGATTTTCTATTAGATTTTAGCCCAAATTTGTAAAATCAAAGTTTCACGATACAAAAATTGAATCAGAGAACTTGAATGAGAGATGCATAGAAACCTGGAATCAAAGAATTTATGTAAATTGAACCGAATAATTATCTTGACGGACCTCATCACTAGCTGTCGGCAAAGCACTGGTTCCAGGCACGCTTGCAGTTTTGTTCCGTATATCGAAAATCCCCATTGCGGGTAGAAATGCATTTCAGTAATAGAGGTTTTATCGGAGAAATCTGTTGATAGGTTATCAATATCAGATCCACAGATTGAATCCTGACACGATACTTCTGCTCCTGATTTAGGACAGAAAAAAGACTTGCAGGATTGGCAATCTTGTTCATCAATGTTGGAGACATCCTTAGATTTCTCCTTGAAGCAAACCCTGTTAATGGAAAGCAGCGAAACTTGTTAATGGAAAGCAGTGGCTTTTCTAAAGATTTGTAGAAACAGAAGGCAAAGAAGTCAAGAAATTAGTTGTTGTTCTTGTCCAGTGAAAAGCTTACAAGTTCTTCAATGTAGGATGCAACAGTTTGCAGAGCTTCTTCTAAATTGGTGCGTATTTTAACCCTTTTTCACTCTTACAGAGGAGATTCCTGGTGTTCGTTGCAGAGCCTTGAGGGTGGTGCCGCCCTTGCCTATAAAAATTCAAATCACTTTGTTTGGAACTCGGAATTCTTTCTCGAAAGGGGCTGCTACTAAGGCCGAGGCCATAGCCATGCTCTGTTGTAGCTTTAGCTTGACTGACTACTTTTGGTTATCGTTATAAGGAAAGTCGCAACTACCGCAACTGCCACAATTTGAATCGATGGTTGATTATGATCTGATCATCTAACAAAGGATCGAATGGCACATATTATGACAACAAGGCGGTTGGGAGAGTTGTTTTCAAATAAAGACGCCTTACGGTGTAAATATAAAGAGGCTTATGGAGTAAATATAAAAATATGTTTTTTTTTTGCCATGCCTCTTTTATTTACCATGGTATTTAACCCATTGGGTTGGTATATAATTAGATGTTGAGTTCTAATCCTATTTGATATATTTTTATATATTTATCATGCCTCTTTATACCTATTTTATAAAAATGGTTTTTGGCTCGTGGTATTTGGCTCATGGTATTAATAATAATTTGTCCCATGGTATTTAGCCCAAAGGCTTCACCTAAATAAAACCTCTTTTTTGACATTACATTTACGTTTACGTTTACTTTTTTAGGTGAGATATACCCCCATACTGGGTTGTAGAATGTCATAATACATAGTTATATTTTAATAATTAATATTAGCCTATTAATAATATATTAAATGTTATATATAATCCAAAGAATCAAGTTATATATGATTTAAGATTCAAGTTAATGTTTTGGCCAATATGAGAGAACATTATTTTTATTATTTTTTAGGACGTCACATACTTACACATCAGGGTCATACTGGGCTGTAGAATGCGCCTCTCAGCGCAATTACAAATATCTCAAAAAAATGAAAATCAAAGATAAGCTTCATATTCTTTTCATTCATGAAATTTTAGATGAATTTCATGGAGCAATTTTCTTTACTAAGTCGGATCTTCCTTCTAGATATCATCAAATAAAAATGAGACAATAATATTTTCACTATAAAATTTTGGACTAAATTATTTTCTTGTTTGGATACTCAATTGGCTGACAGCTCATCTCACCATCCTCAATCTGATGGGAAAATTGATATTGTGAATAAATGTTCGAAAGGATATCTATATTATTCCACATCTGATAAACATTAAACATACAAAATGGATCAAATGGTTTGCCTCGGCAGAATGGTGGTACAACACATCCTTCCACACTTCATCAAAAATTGTCACCATTTATGGCACTTTATGGATATCATCCTCCATTCATTGCATCACCCTTGAAAGGGAATATAAAGGTTCAAGTAGTAGAGGACTACATCCAACACTAACAAGAGGTTATCAAAATATTGAAGGAAAACTTGGTTATGGCACAAAATAGGATGAAACAACAAGCAGATGAACATTGCAGTGAGAGGGAATTTGAAGTGGGGGATTACGTATTTGTGAGACTACAACCATATAAAAAAATGTCCCTTGAGCAAAAAAAGAAGAACAATAAATTAACTCCAAGGTATTATGTCCTCTATAAGGTGTTATAGAGGATTGGAAGTATGGCCTACAAATTAGAGTTGCCTCCATATTGATGTGTACATCTAGTATTCCATGTTTCTTGATTAAAGAATATCATTGATGATAAGATCCTAGTCCATACTCTTCTACCGGATATTAATGAAGAAAGGAAAATTATACCATAACCATAAACAATGCAATGTTCCCTCCCACCCCCTCGGACTTCCCGGGCTAATGGGAGGTGTTATTTTTAATTAACCCAACTGCCAAGGTCTCATTATGGAAATGGGATTACAAAATTCCCTTCCTTCCCAAGGTTAGCTGAATTAATATTCAATAACACCAATGCATCTATCTCATAAAGAGTATTCCAATGATGTAAACCTTACCTCAATCTGACTCATAGATTGAAAGTTATGTACTCCTGAATATTGACCAATTAGATAGTGCCACCTAGCACCCCACATGGCCAATACATTTACCACCTCGCAGTTTAAACCTTGAACCAACTGCTCTAGTTTAAAATAAATAGTTTGTATTAATAACAAGACCCCCCTGCCTCCCCAATAATCATCGAGATCCATTGATGGCACTTTTTGGGTCAATTAAAGGACAACTCCTCCATCACGCCTTTTGTTAATAATGCCCACGGCCAAGGATCGATCAACCGAATGTGACGCTATATGGATGGCGCAGATGGAAACTTTCACATCCTTTAATGTCAAATTTGACGTTATGATCCCTTTTACTCGCGCTAAGAGACAATGAAGAACCTTATAATTCTTCTTCTAGGTAAAATCCAAGTTGACATGGGATGTCATGTGGCACCACCTAGGCATCCATGTGTTCACGTAGAGTCCATGTCATCTTAGCTTCACATGTCTCATTAACATCACAATGAAATTAGGGTGGAGTCAACTTGCCACATGGAATCCTCTATCGGTGCCACATGTCATCCAAAAACCAACCACTTGACCCTCCAAAAGGGTCATTTCTTCCTGCTACATGTCACGTTGACAGTGTACCACGTCAGCAATCTTACCATGTTATTATATCTGCATTGCATCCATGTAGAATTTCCTGGCCTTCATGGTGTCTATCACCTCATCATGTTAGTCCCATAGGGCCAATCTCTTCGTGTAATCCCATATTTTGTCATTTAAAAATAAAAGACATATTGGTTGTGTTACATGGTAATCACGTTTGAATGCAAAAATTACTTAGTTGAGGGCTGGTGCTAGATGGATGATGCAAATTGAATTTCTTCTATCGTTTGGCATTGATCCTTGGTGTCACATTTTTTGTCTATTTCACCCATTCCAAAGGGTTATCCCTTGGCGATGGGGCATTGCGCGAGATCGTGAACTAATCTTTTGGATTAATGATAAACCTTTCATTAAAAAATAATAATTGATAATTAGCATTAACGTCATAACTTTGTCCTTGATACAAGCACGGTTACATCTATGCTTGAATTTAGAAATTCCACAGGATTTCTAGGGATTTGCCCAAACTTTCCTTGATGCACAATGTTTCTCATAACATTGAAGTCTACATGGACAAAGCCCTTATTTCACACTGGCATTTGAGAAATTATGCATAGTCATTATAAATCAACGAAGCATTCAACATTCCTACCACTGGGCATAGAAATGATCAAAACCATGGCTACACTACTATGTAACTTCCAACACATAGCATCAAATTAACAACATAATAGATCCCAAGAAGACTCCATTAGACCTATTGGTAAAACATATATCACAACATAAAGACCTTCAATGTAACAACCCTAGTGAAAATTCCATGTAATAAAGTTAAAATAATAACCACGACCAATGGGACACATATTCCAAGCTAAATGTTGGGAAAAACATCCTAGCAGGTGTTCATTTTGGTTATTATGCCTAAAGGAATTTGTAAAAGGGAATGACAAAGGCTTTGGAAAGGAAAAATGGAATATTTGGCACATTTATTTATGAAAATAATGGAAATTAGGAGAAAAGGGAAATGAAAGGTCACATGTTGCATGTGAGGAGGAAAATGAAGGAAAATAATGGAAAATGAAGAAAATAGAGGCCTCATCTATAAAAAGGCTTTGAGGATTAGTTGGAAAGCTTTTGGCTCAAACCTTTTGTCAGTTTAGTTTTTGGAGCTCTCTCATTACTCTCTCTCTCTCTCTCTCTCTCTTGGACACAAATACTTCTTGGAGCACTTTGGCATTGGAGCAAGAAAGGCAAAGAAAGCAGGAAAAGGGAGGAAGTAAGCAAGGAGGAGCAGGAATCAAGCAACTACAACAAGATTCTTGGTAGGTATCGATTTGCATGTGTATTTTCCTTGCTAGATATGGAATGCATGGTATTGCATGTGGTTCTTTTCTTTCTTGGCATGGGTTTTTCCAGGTGTGATAGTGTTTTTAGGCTAGTCTTGCCATTTCCGTATAGCCTTGATGAGATGGATTTCTCATACTTCGGTTGAGTTGTATTGCCGAATGGATTCAAAGTTGAGTGGGTTGGATCTCCGAAATGACAAAAACATGGCCTAGTGGTCCCTGAACCAGTCGGTGGATCATGGTAAAGCCACTAACCTAGTAACCCTTGAGCCAGATTGTGGGTTGCAGTAAAACCATATTGTGTGCCTGGGCGGGCCTAGGAATCCTTGCCGGTGAATGGTGGGATATATGGTAAAGCCAAGAGGTGGATTGCTCTCCGTTGGGCCTAGCAGTCCCAAGATGGGATGTATGGTAAAAATTGGAGCGTATATCTCGGTTTAGGGCCTAGTGATCCCTGATTCATAATGTGGATTACAGTAAAGCCTAAGAGACTAGGAGGCACTCAAATTCCTCGTGGTGTAGGCGGAGAAACCCTGTAACATTCATGCTTTTTTTGTTATTTTTGGTTGGTTATGAGTCCCACATTCATGCTTGTAATATGGAACGAGGGTGATTGGCTAAAGAGAGATTTGGCTCAATCAATTTATGGTTTGGTGGAACGTGGTAGGCCCATTCCTGGTTGGCTTCTATATTCATTGATGAGAAATTCATTCCTTTGGTATTTGATGTACAATTGCACTGGTTATCATGTGGATTCTATTGATGTTGTATTTATTATATTTCTGTTGTTATTATGTTGGCTATAAGCATGTAATTTATGAGTGATGATGTATGGCTCTCTCCATGTGTTTTACTTGTAAATGAATGCAAATTGTATCTATGGTCAAATAGATTTTATTTCAGTTAATGATGTAAGGGAGCGATGCTTCTTAGCGATTCTCAGATAAGTAAGAAACCCCTATGCTTAAATTTGTTGTTTACACCTCTAGATTCATTGTTGGTGATATGTTTGTCGAAATGCTTGTCATGGATAAGAGTGTTCTATATTATTCCTTGGTGATGTGATTGCTTCAGTGCTTTTTTTTAATGTTATTTATCATATCCTAAAGTTTCATGAAGTTTTGGGCATTGACCTGGGCTCTGGGTCTGAAAAGGTGGCACAAATATCGTAGTTGCAAGCACAAAACTAACCAATTGGGGCCCTAGGCGCATGCTTGCTATGTTGTGCTTGCGTCTATAGACTCCCAGCCACTACCTTGCATTGGCATGCCTACAACTATGGTCCAAAATGGTAAAAAAGTCAGTCTCCCTCAAGGTTTAATGGTTTGGAAGGTTGGGTTACCTCACAAAGATGTTGTTGATCTTGTGTAAGGTGTGTTCGTCTTGTTTCTGTTGGTTCCACTTCCTTAAGGTCATTTAGGAGGTTTAATCTCATATTAGTAGCCTCTCATCACGTGTTTACCTCAGTTGGACGGTTACTTGGGTAGATGTGGGAAGAGGGTGTTACAGAGTGGTATCAAAGCATGGTTGTGCTCTCCTTGGGTGTTGTTTGGTTTCTGTTCTCTTTGTGTGATATCTGATACCATAAAGTGGTATCAGAGCATGGTTGCGCTCTCCTTGGGTGTTTTTTGGTTTATGTTCTCTTTGTGTGATATCTGATACCATAGAGTGGTATCAAAGCATGGTTGTGTTCTCCTTGGTGTTGTTTGGTTTATGTTCTCTTGTGTGATATCTGATACCATTGAATGGTATTAGAGCATGGTTGTGCTCTCCTTGAGTGTTGTTTGGTTTATGTTATCTTTGTGTGATATCTAATACCATTGAGTGGTATTAGAGCGTGGTTGCACTCTCCTTGGGCGATGTTTGGTTTCATTTCTCTTTGAGTGATGTCTAGTTCTCGTTCTGTTTGGTTGATATCTGATACCACAGGGCGGTATCAGGGCATGGTTCAACCCTCAGATTTGATGGGAAGTGTGTTGATCATGCATTTATGTTGATTGAATATGTGTTTAGTATGATTTTGGTCTATATATGCTTGTTGCATCCATGTTGTGTTGGCCATGTGGCATCGCCAAGGAAGTGTTGATGGTGTTGTTGTCAACATGTTGTCATGAGTGTATCACTGGTTATGTGTTGATCATGCTTGTGTATTGTTTGTGCACACTTGTTTAAGTATTGTTACATATTGTGCATTCATTTCTTGTGTATGCTAGGGTTACATATTGGTCATGATTCAGTGTTATCTGTGTATGTTTTCTTGTGTGATGTCATATGTTGAACATGCATTGGTCGTTCATGATTGGTTATATATGTCAAGTGGGTGCACATGGTCAAGTTTGCATTGGTTTGGTGACGGTTGTTGCGCATAAGGTCATTGCCTGCAGTTAGGTCATCATGATGATATTGGTATGTTATGATGCTAATGTGTTGGCTAAGATAGAGCAGGAGATGCAGACCATCAAAGTGAAGTTGCAACATTGGACCTCAAGGCAAGAGCACGTCGTCATACAGGTTTGGATGTTGGGCATGTAGGTATGTTGGTTAAGGATTGTTATGTGCATTAATGACAATTCTTTATGAGCTTATAACGTGAATATGTTAATTAGATTCTGTTATGGATATCATGACCTTATGTATGATTGGGTTGATGGAGCAACAAAGTTGTAGGCTTGTTGACTTAAGTTATAAAATACACAAGAGGTATTGTAATAATAATATATTATATATAAAATGTATAAGAGATGATGATAAAATGCTACAATGAGGCCCTGTTTATATACCCACGCAGGTGGCCTTTCATAAATGGGCATGTCTTTTAGACATGCCCTTTCACTAACTTAATGACTACTTACATAATCCCTATTCAACTATTAATAACTATATTAATTATGTCTGTTATGAATTATATTCATAACATTGCCTTCCTCTCGAAAAGCTATGTCCTCAAAGCTGAATTTTTCGACAATTTTCATCACTTGTGATTATTTGCTTGGCATGTCATTGAGCACTGGTACCTGATCATGTAGAGTACCTTATGTTGTAGAATTCTCTCGTAATGTTGTCTTTGAAACTAGGGTTTGTTTGTTTGTTTTGTTTTTTAAATTATATATATATATATATATATATATATATATATATATATATATATATATATATATATATATATATATATATATATATATATATATATATATATATATATAAGTGATTTAATTATAAACTATATAATCATATACTATATAATTGAATAATTAGAAACCTCATAATTATTAAATTATGTAATATAATTATATAATTATAATTGTATTATAATTATATTAATAGTTACGAATTAATATAGCCTGCACGTCTTGAGGTTTTGAAAACGACGTGTCTGTACACGTCAACGTTCAAGAACAACGTGCCTTTACTCTGGCGTCCCTTCGCATGATTACCGCAATTTTTTTGGCATTACAAACAATTCTTTTTCTCACCATCTCATCGAAAACCATATAAGCTTCTCACCCCGATCCACTGTGTATTTCGTAGCCGTAAGTTTGAAAACTGAACACCCAGATTTCCGTGAGGTTCAAGCTGCAATCTAATTCGAGGTTTCTGTGAATTATTATGACAAGGTCTGCCTTCACCGTGACAAGGTCTTTCAATAGACTCAGAGCACGCTCTTCCAGTTCCCGTATACTAGCACTGTTGCTGCCTGCAGGGGGAGAAGTTTCACTAATATGTTCAATTAATAGAAGAGCGATTCCTTCTGCGGACAATAGGTTTACAATCAGTGCCTCGTCAACATAAAGAATTCCCTCAAGAGCTTCAATGGCATTTATCTTTATGTTCGCATTATCTTCCAGGCTTTTGAATTTCCTGATAACATTTATTTTCTTTCTGATGAATTCAGGTTCAAAAACAACAGTATCCCCAAAATACTTCGGCTGCCACTAGAGATGAAAGGTGGGGTTGTCCCTGGTGGATTTCATGTAAATGGATCTGTTTTTTAAAAAACTCTTATCGAACACGAGAAGAAAAAGGCGTGATGGCAAATGATTTTCCCATGTAACCAAATTTTCTATGCCTTGGATGGCTTCAATCATGGGACCTGGCACACTCGCATTCTCACTCGACATCCCATATGCAATTACTGTACTTGAGGGCACATCTTTGTGAAATTTCCATTTTTTCTCAAACATTCCAACCTGAAGCTCGCCCGCCCTCAAAACTCCATGTTGGCAGAATTTATAGCCTTTTAGCGTGGGCATCTCTGGCAGTTCTTCCATGAACATCTCAAGAGATGAAGCTATCTTGTACAATTCATGCATAGTCACATTCTCAAAGTTTTCTAGAGAGAAGTGGATCAGCATTAAAATGCAAAGCAGTAAATGAGAAAACTGCATATTCCTTGCCAACGTCATTTTCATCTCAATTAAAACTTGCCGAGGGTAGTGGTGAGGGGAATTTTGAGAGCAAAATTTGTACATAGCTCTATAAACCTCCATGTACTCTTTACAACGAAACTCGACAAACTCAGCACTTAAAGTTCCCTCCACCTCTTTACCAATGTGTGATCTTCATAGTTATTTTCTAAAATGTCGTTTTCTTTTTCAACGTTTTCTCTGATGAATTGGACATGTTGGCTGATATTTTCTATCTCCCCCATATTTGGAATACCAAGGAAAGTTGCTACCAATTGGGGTTGATATTCTAATTTAGCTATAATTTTCCTATTGCCATGTAAAAACATCTTAAATTTAATTTTCTGCATATTTATTCCAGAATTAGTCCCTAAAGTATGCTTCTCTTCTTGCCATATGGTTTGTATGGGTGAAAAAGTTTTTCCATGTTTTAAATCTGATTGGAAAAACTTCCTACTATCAGGTTTTCTTGTGGCCCAAGTGTTTGGCACTACTATTGGTGGAATAACCTCATCATCATTATGGTTTTTGAGATCATCTTCATCTTCATGTGGATGTTCTTGTTTCTCAAGATAGCCTTCTTCCAAATTATCTTTATCTGAATCATGATCTTCATAATCTTCATCCACATTAGCTTCATATTTTTCTGTTTCTTCAACATTTTCGTGACTAGCATGCTCATCTTTATTTTTTAGATCACCTTCATTCTCATAAGTTGGAATTTCTATAACCTGATCTTCTTCAGAATGTAGTGATTTTTCATGATTATCCTTTGAATTTTCTGAATGAGCTGAATTGTTCTATTGACTATGTTCAATATTCGGGAATATTGGTTTTTGCATTAGATTTATCTTTTCCAAAATGGCGTTCATCTTCTGCATTGCCTCTTTATGATTGTCTCTGGACTCACTACGGATTTTTAACATTTGTCTTTCTATTTGATTTTTCGTGTCTTGAAGTTGTTTGATGTCGTCAAAATTTCCTGTAACCTTATCCTCAAGATTGACTAATCATTTTTTGAATTTATCGGAATTTTTATTGATCTTACTCTCAAGTTCGATCAACTTTTTGTTGAAATCGTCCATTGTTATTGATGAAGACATCGAGCCATAGAAATTTCGAGGCACAACATGTAATAGCTGAAAGTAGCCAATAGTGGCGTAGGTGCTTCTTGTAGAAATTATATGCACTAAGCATGCATATGTCCAAGATCCACTTGATCTCACACTATTTAACTTTATGCAAGATACTGAATCTATTCCACTTGTTAATCTTTTGCGGAAAATTTAATTGCACACACATGTGAAGTATAAACAAAAATATTCAATCGCACATAACACAATTTTTAACCTGGGAAAGCCCTAAGCCGAAAACCCCAACTATATATTATGTAACATGGAGATCATATGAAAATCTCATACAAACATACAAAGCTTATCGCAAGCTCAAGATGACAATTGTCATACATTAATCGCCCAATGTTGCAAATCCATGCACCGATCTTTGCCACCCGTTAATCCCTAGCCTATCATGTAATCTCGTTGAATAATAGCTCGAATGAATTCGATTACTCTTGGATTGACCGTTAATCCTCATTGACATCTCCACCGTGTGTTGGATGCAATCAATGCATCACTATAGTCACAACAGATAGTCTATCTTGCCCTTTCACCTATCTCTCCACTGGTCTCCACTGAAACTGCCATGCACTGTAGTTAACCGATGTATTGTTCAGTTGATTAATGAGTTATTATTTGTGAATTAATTAACTAATTAATTCACTCCACTCTCACTAGTGTATCAATCAGTTAGACTAGATACAACTAGCTCAACTGAGTCTAACTGAGTTAAACTAAATACAACTCCATAACTACTTCTTCCAACTGTGTCATAACTTTGCCACTTGAGTTCTAACTGAGTCCTCCATGCAATAGCTCCAGTAAACCCTTAGGAATAACGTAATTCCTTCTATTAGCTGTTGTGCCACATCTATGCACTGAACTGAAGTGCTCTAAGAGAATAAGTTACTGTTTAGAGTCTGATTATTATTAAGAGCTAATAATAATTGACATGCATCTATTTTTAGATTGACGATCTATAAATAGACTTCACCCAATATTCTAAAAATAAAATTTCATCTATTTTTCCAACTTGATCAACCATCCACAAATAGCATCCTGCAACTTCTGAAATATGATCGACATGTCTAAAAATAGACTTGCGCCAAAAATAGCCTACGAACCCACTTAGTGAAGGTGAATCTTTTCACTAAGCTCATCATCTTATTGAATCTCAACACTCCCTCTCAACAAGATAGGGATTATCCTTCACCCCGATCCTGCCTCTATGGTATTCGAATTTTCTCTTGGTGAGCGCCTTCATCAAAATATCTACATCCTGATCCTTCGTAGGAATGTACTGAAGCAACATGATCTTTCGTTGCACACAATCTCTGATATGATGATACCGGATATCAATATGTTTAGATCTATCATGAAACATAGGATTAACCGAGAGTTTAATGCAACTCTGATTATCACAATGAATCACCGTGGGATCTAAATGTGAACCGAACAAACCAACCAAGATCTTCCTCATCCATATAGCCTCACATGCAGCTAAACTTGCTGCCATGTATTCTTCTTCCGCTGAAATGAGTGCCACAGATCTTTGTTTCCTGCTGTACCAAGAAATTGTCGTAGATCCGATACTGAAAATCCCTCCTGATGTGCTCTTTCTATCTGTTGGGCTTCCTGCCCAATCTACATCTATGAAGCCATGCAACTTCACCTCATATGTTTGTTTGTACCATAAACCATACTCAGATGTGCCCCTGAGATATCTCAAGACATGCTTGCCTGCCTTCCAAAAGAGCTTGGTAGGCTTAACCATCGCTTGTGAAAGCTGTTTCACCGCATATCATATGTACGGTCTTGTATTGACTAAATACATGAGCGAACCCACCAAGTGTCGATAAATAGTGGCGTCCACTACCTCTGCCGATGTAGCATCCTCTTTCTTCCAATTTCTTGGAAGAGGAGTGTTGATAGGCTTGCAGTCTTGCATGTGAAACTTCTCCAGTATCTCCTGGGCATACTTTCCTTGAGACACAAATAGTTCACCTTCCCGCTGCCATATTTCCAATCCAAGGAAATAATGAAGGAGGCCCAAATCCTTCATCTCAAACTCCTTTGCAAGATCAACCTTGCATGAGTGTATCAACTGCTCATCACCTGTTAGTATCAAATCATCAACATAAAGTACAATGATTAAAAGCTTACCCTCAACCACAATTTGGTACAGGTTTGCATTCACCTCATTCTTGGTGAAGCCAAGTCCAGTGAAATAACTGTCAATTCGAGTGCACCAAGCACAGGGTGCTTGTTTCAACCCATACAACGCTCTTTTGAGCCTGCACACATGTGACTCACTGCTGAAGATCTCAAATCCTTCAGGCTGCTTAATGTACACCTCTTCCTCAATGATCCCATTAAGGAACACAATCTTCACATCCATTTGATGAATGTGCCAACCCATCTGCACTGAGAGAGCAAGGATGGTCTGTATAGAAGAATACCGTGCGATAGGTGCAAAGGTTTCTTCATATTCAATCCCCTCAATCTGTGAGAAGCCCCGAGCAACAAATCTTGCCTTATACTTCTCGACGCTCCCATCAACAGCTTACTTTACCTTGTAGATCCATCTTGATCCTATAACTGATTTCCCCACCGGCCTTGGAACAATCTCCCAAGAATTGTTTCTGACAATGGAGTCATACTCCTCCACCATGGCATCTACCCATGTGGGCTCCTACGCTGATTTTTCAAAAGAAGATGGCTCTATCACAATACACTTGCTCATAAGAGCCATGTATCTAGTATATCGGTCAGGTAACTATCTCTGTCTGCGCTGTGATGTAGGGACTCCTACATTCTGTGCCGCATCCACCTTCAATCTCTCAGCTTCTGTGGTACGCTTTTTGCCTTGTCTGATGTTTGGTTCTACATGAGTGGACTCCTCCACTCCATGAATCTCCTCCTGTGGCTGATCCACATCCAGAGGCTCATCTTTGGCAACAAGGAGTTCCTCTTTTGCATGCAAGTGTATCTCCCTCTCAAGCGAAAACTGCATGGCTTTCACCTCATTGAATTTTATATCCCGTCGCATAACAATCATCCGACTATTTGGAAAATACACACGATAGTTATGGGGTGCTTCTGTGTACCCCACAAATATCCCAACTTCGGCAGTCGGCTCCAACTTATATCCCATCTTCGGCAGTCGGTTCCAACTTCTTCCTAGCATCCTTCATCACATGAATGTAAACAGGTGAGCCAAAAATCTTCAAATGAGAAATATCAGGCTTCTTACCAGTAAAATCTTCCTCGGGTGTACTCATGCCAAGTACGAGTCTATGAGGACAATGTTTTTTCACATAAACTGCAGTGTTGCATGCTTCCGCCCACAAGTGCATCGGTAGGCCCTGGTCATGCAGCATCGCTTGTGCAGCACCCACGATCGTTCTGTTCTTTCTCTTCGCGACCCCATTCTGTTGTGGGTTATGAGGCACTATGAGTTCTCTTTGAATTCCTTCTTTGCTACAAAAGTCTTTGAATTCGCCAAAGATGTATTCACCACCATTATCGCTCCTTAGATCTTTCACCTGCTTCCCCGACTCCTTCTCCACCAATGCCTTGAACTCACAAAACTTTGAGAACATATCACTCTTCTTCTGCATGAAGAATATCCAGCATCTATGGGAAAATTCATCAACAAATATCACATAATACCTGTGTTTCGTTGTTGAAGCAACCGAGAATGGTCCACACACGTCTGTGTGAATTCTCTCCAGGATCACCGAAGCACGGTTCTCCTTCTCATGAAAGGTGGTCTTCACAAAATTACCCATTGTACATCCTTTGCACTGATCTGACTGCGCAAGATTACCCTTGGGAAGTCCAGTAGAAATTTGCTGCAAAATTTTCAAAGCGCCATGGTGAAGATGGCCCAATCTCCTGTGCCATAATTCGCCCTCATCCTGACTCACCACTTCTTCTGCTTTTCCCACCATTGCAGCGCAGCCATCTACCTCCAGCTTGTAGAGATTCTTAATTCGAACCCCTATCTTCTTGGTTTGATCCATTGTTTTATGTCGAAGGAAGGCTTTTCCCTCACTGAAAACAACATCATAACCGCTGTCTTCTAGCATTGCGACTGAGACAAAGTTATTCTTTAGACCTGGAACATGCATGACATTCTTCAACAAGAATGGATTACCGGACTCCCTCTCAAAGGTAATGGTCCCAATGCCAGTTGCACTGTACCGACCATCATTTCCCATCTCTATATGCATCTTGAGGTCCTTCTCCTCCAAGTCACTAAACAACTCTTTGTCTCCCATCATATGGAAAAGCCCTGCCCATCAAGATACCACCAGATCCCATGCAGCTTGGCTTAGAGCATGCGATCAAAGAAAATCAAATTGCGAAGATAAGGCCTCTCGGTTGCGGATCCGACGCTTTGCTTATTCTTCTTCTTACGTAGACGATTAGTGGTGAAATGTCAATGCCCATGCTCTGACAGTGAAAAAAATTCACTTTGGACAAGTCTTGCTTCTTGCCTTTCGCACTGGATTGAGAAGGATTTTTCTTTCCCTTCCCTTTACTTGCTTTGGCAGCCAAAGCGCAATTTTCTTCATCTTCATTCTTCGATGAAGATCCATCCCTGGTACCTCGCCTTATCTCCTACTGCACAAGATCCGACCAAAGTCGCTCCCATCTCGACAGTTTCTCCCGACCATTGACAAAGTCCTCGTAGCTATGCCAACTCTTCGGAAGCCCGAGGAGAGCCAAGCTCACCAAGTCTTCTTTGTCAACAGTAACCCCCACACTTCCCATCTCATCCTTGTAGTGGAAAAACTTCGTGAGGTATTTTGGTATACTGTCACCTTTCTCCATTTTTATTTTTCTGAGCTTGTCTTTAAGCGCCAACTTCCTCTGGGTCATACGCTGGAACAAATCAGTCAAAGCCTTCCACATTAAGAATGGAGTGGCTTTCCCATGAAGGCTGGACACAATATGGTCCTTCACACCTTCCAACAGAATCCTCCTCGTCTTTGCAGTCTTCTTTTGCCACGCATCAAGTAATGCAGCATCGCTAGATCCCGGCTTAGGAACATCGCTATCGATGAACTCCTTCAGCCCATTATCCTCCAGCACTGCCTCCATCCTATCCTTCTAGGCTATGTAATTCGAGCTCCCATCAAGGGAATACTCCAATCTCAACCCATTGAAAGACATTTCAATGTATACTTGATTTCTGCACCAAGAATCTTATGTAGCAACTTCGAATTGTCCACCAGCACAAACTCACTTCACAATTGCAATCTTCAATCAACAATGCTCCGATACCATGTAGAAATTATATGCACTAAGCATGCATATGTCGAAGATCCACCTGATCTCACACTATTTAACTTTATGCAAGATACTGAATCTATTCCACTTGTTAATCTTTTGCGGAAAATTTAATTGCACACACATGAAGCATAAACAAAAATATTCTATCGCACATAACACGATTTTTAGCAGGAAGCTTTATGATAGAGAAACCCCAACTATATATTATGTAACATGGAGATCATATGACAATCTCATACAAACATACAAAGATTATCACAAGCTCTCGATGCAGGTAGAATCGTCATACACTAATCGGGCCCAATCTTACAAATCCATGGGCCTGATCTTTGCCACTGCTAGCCGCACTCCAGCACTTTTTGTATCTCTTTGAAGAATAGCTCAGAATGAATTTGAATTACACTTGGATTGACTGTAATCCTATGTGAATTCTCAACGTATTGTTGGATTCAATGTGCATCAACATAGTCACAACATATGATACATCTTTGCCCCTTTCACCTATCTCTCACGGGTGTCCCATGGCGCCAAGCTACCTTTGTAGTTAAATGATGTATTATTGGATTGATTAATGAGTTATTATTTGTGAATTAATTAACTAATTAATTCACTCCACTCTCACTAGTGTATCAATCAGTTACACTAGATACAACTAGCTCAACTGAGTCTAACTGAGTTAAACTGAATACAACTCCATAACTACACCTTCCAATTGTGTCATAACTCTTCCACTTGAGTTCTAATTGAGTCCTCCATGCATTAGCTCTAGTAAACCCTTAGGAATAGGGTAATTCCTTATGTCAGCTGATGTGCCACATCTGTGCACTGAACTGAAGTGCTCCAAGAGAATAAGTTGCTGTTTAGAGTCTAATTATTATTAAGATCTAATAATAATCGACATGCATCTATTTTTAGATTGACGATCTATAAATAGACTTTGCCAAATATTCTAAAAATAGAATTTCATCTATTTTTCCAACTTGATCAACCATCCACAAATAGCATCCTGCAACTTCTGAAATATGATCGACATGTCTAAAAATAGACTTGCGCCAAAAATAGCCTGCGGGCCCACTTAGTGAAGGCGACTCTTTTCACTAAGCTCATCATCTTGTTGAATCTCAACACTTTCTTCCAGGCGAGAAGATCGCTGGCTCCGATACCAAATGGAGCAACAAAGCTGTAGGCTTGTTGACTTAAGTTATAAAATACACAAGAGGTATTGTAATAATAATATATGATATATAAAATGTATAAGAGATGATGATAAAATGCTACAATGAAGCCCTGCTTATATGCCCACGCAGGTGGCCTTTCATAAATGGGCATGTCTTTTAGATATGCCCTTTCACTAACTTAATGACTACTTACATAATCCCTATTTAACTATTAATAACTATATTAATTATATCTGTTATGAATTATATTCATAACAGTTGATATGTTGTGAAGTTATATCGTGCTAATCTATATTGACTGAGCAAACAAGATAACCTCCCCTGAGATACATTAAGGGATGAGCTTACTTGTGTTGGTGTCTATTATGTCGTCGATATACTATTGAATATTTGATTAATCGCACAATATGAGGTTTTATCTATAATATTGCATGAATTAATGATCTTGTTTTAAGAACAATTGTAATAACGCGTATGCGTTAAGATAGTTGATATGTACTTGAGTGCAAGTAGGTGATAGTTGTAGCTTTATGTATTATGGCCGATGAATGTGAGTTGATTGTTGATTATGACATGGTTGTTAGTCTTGGTAAATGTTGATTTCAAATTGATAGATATGTTGTCTTGATGTTGATACATATGGTTGATACGTGTTTGTTTAATTACAAGGCAACATGATTGGCACAACAAGGTAAGGTAACTAGTTTGTTGTTATGTTTATTTATGCACTGAAAACTATGTGGTTATGGTAGTATGATGTAGGGGATTGCATGGAAAAATATATTTCCATGAAATCTTGAAGAAGGCTTGAGCGGAGCTTTCCTTTGGAATTATTGAGAACCATGGGGATTGAGTCATGGTGTTTGTTGCTGAGTCTCGTGCTTTCGGTCTTTTTTATTTGTTTGAGCTTAATTTGTAGTCTTGTTTATTTCAAGCGCATATCTATGCCACTTTGTTGTGGTGTCGTATTGATTTTTTTTTCAGGGTCTTCTTCTTCTTGTTTCTTGTTCTTGTCCTTTCCTTTTATGTTTCGAGTCTTGGGAAAGAGGAAATTTAATGGAACTCGGGGAGAGCTTTGTGGTACCCAATAGGTAATGTAAGATATAGATGATGCTCGATACATGAGTAAAGGGCAGCGGAAGGTAAGATTATGACAGTCAGTTGAAATGGTTGGGTCCATTTTGGTAAATGGATGGTGGTAGTACATACATGAGAAATCAACAGAAAAGGTAAAGTGAATGAGGTGTTAGATGCATTGGCTATGTTGGGAACTGTTGTTCTCAAAGTTGTGCATGTTGTGCACGAATAAAGGAAGTTTTCTTGACCTAGACCTTATGTTATCTGGTAATTATGATGTGATCATGATTATGTTGGTGTATATATGTGTGTGTGTGTGTGTGTGTGTGTGTGTATGTCGTGTCTGTCAGGGTCGTCATGTATCATGATTGTTTAATGCTAATTTTTGTATGTATATATATTTGTGTATGTATGTCGTTGTATGACGAGATCATGATTGTTCTGTGTTAATGATTATATATATGTATCTATGTATGTGTCTATTCATTGTTTGACAGGGTGTCAAGGATCATTCTTGTGGAGGAATCATTTCTTATGCAGATGAATGACATGAAGAGGTTCTTGGCCTTATGAGGAATCATGTGGGAAGAGTAACTCTGACATATCTATGAGGTCAGTATCATGTGGACATGAATTGATATTATATGCTTGTACTATGCCTATGTGTATGTTATGGACTGGTAATGATGAGGGGTACATCACCGAAGTGAAAATACTATGATCCGCAACATGCCAGGATAAGCATGGATAGTTGAAAGACACTATAAGAAATGTTTCTTGTGGAGTTAGTGTGTGGTCTATGGACGTGAAATACCACTGTTGTGTATATGTTGTGCATGTGGTATATTCAGTGATTGTGCCTATGGTGATGTGTACATGTAACATATGTAGTATTGTGTACATATAATGTTTTCTGCATGTTGTATATATGGTGTTGTGTGTATATTACATATGCAGTGCTGGGTATAGGTGGTGATATGCGCATGTTGGATATGCAGTGTTGTGTACGTATGGTGCTATGTACATGTTGTATATGTAGTGCTATGTACACATGGTGTTGTGTACATGTTGTACATGTCGTGTTGTGTGCAGGTGGTACCGTGTACATGTGGTGTCGTGTACATGTCGTGCCTGTGATGTTGTGTACATGTGGTATTGTATACACATTGTACAAGTGGTGCTGTGTAAATTTGGTGTTATGTAGATGGTGCTATGTACATGTGATGTTGTGCGCATGTTGTGCAGGTAGTGTGTGTATAAGTGGTACTGTGTACATGTTGTGCATATGCTACTGGTATATATGTGGTATTTTGGGTGTGTCGTACATGTTGTGTTGCAGGCATGCGACACTATGTATGTGCATGCACTACAATCAAAAGACCCTCTAGCGGATGTTTTTGAGGAACCCCTTATAAAAATACCCCAGACATTCGTTTCTAGCGGAGGTTCCTAGAGGAGGTTGGCGGGCAGAGGTTTTTGCGGATGTATTTTGTCCGGTGCTCTTATCACCGTAAAATGCACTGGTGCGTTCAACACGAGAAAGCACCAGTGCGGTTAAAAAATTGACACACTAGATACCGTGCGCTTCGTAAACACCCACCTGATGCATTGTATTTTTGTAGAGCACCGGTACTTTACATAAGTTTCACACCGACGCCTCATAAAAAACGCGCGAAAACTGAAACTGCCTAGGTCACTCTTAAATGCACAGGTCGCCAACGCACTGAGCCGCCCTGAAATCCCCACGCATCGGCACAGGGTTAAATAAATAAAAAATTACAGCAAACAAAATCGCACAAACCATAGGCACACTGGGAACCGTGCGCTCCTAACACACCCGCCCGGTGCGTCATATTCCTGTACAACACCGGTTCCTTACATCTCTACCACACCGATGCTTCCGAAAACGTGCACGAAAATAGATACCGCTGGGTGTGGAATAAATCAAACGCACCAGGGCGCCCATAAACCCCGTGCACCGATAGATGGTTAAATAAAAAAAATTACGGCAAAAAAACCGCACAAAACATTGGCACACCGGAAACTGTGTGCTCTGTACACACCCGCCCGGTGCCTTTAATTAAGGAACAACACCGGTGCATGTCAACTCGTCAGCACCGGTGCCTCATAAAAAGCACGCGGAATAGAAACCGCCCAGGGCAGAATGACAGAAACGCACAGGGGTCCCCCTAAACGCCGCGCACCAGAAAAGGGTTAAATAAAACAAAAATTAGGGCCGAAAAATCGCACAAATCATTGGCTCACCGGACATCGTGCCCAGTGCGTGATATTACTATAGAGCACCGGTGTGTTACAAATACGCCACCCCGCTGCCTCATAAGAGTGTGCGAAAACAAAAATTGCCCCGGGCGGTGCTACAGAGCTCTCAAGCACCGGTGCAATTTATCCTTGTTTGAGCCGCCCTGACATCCGTGTTCCCATTGCACTTATTGCACGCACTGTTGCTATGCATTACCACCAATCTCCAGCTTGAATTTTATAAAACAATGGGCAAATTTTCTTTTGAAAATTCTACAACTAATATGCCTCCTCGACGGGTAAATGTACAGGTATTTTTCTTGTTTCTCCATAATTAAACCTTTTAACGGATTAGAATTTCAAAAAACCTTAAAATTAACCATTAAAAAAAAAAAAAAATGTCGCGCAATGCGCTCAAGCCGTTCGGCTCACACCGGTTTGCAGTGCTGCTTGTAAATTTACAGGCTGCACCGCAACCGGTGCTAACTGTATCCGCATCGGTTCCGGGGCGATACCGCGAGGTGCACCGAGTTATTTAAAAAAAATAAAAATAAAAAAATAAAAATAAAAAAATAAATAATAATAATAATAATAATAATTGCGGTTACCAGGCCGCACCGTTGACAATGTGGTATCGCGGCAACTCGGTGCGTTGACGGAATTATTTGCCCCAGGGTGCGTAACGTGGTCAGTGCACTGCATACCAAAATTCGACATTGTCAATGGTTCGGCTTGGTAAACCAGTGCTAAGGTTATCTGCACCGGTTCCGGGGCGGTACCAAAGGTGCACCGTGCTATTTTAAATTTCTTTATAAAGAGCGGTGCGGTCAGTTACCTGGCCGCACCGTTGACCTAGTTGAATAGTGGTGATGCGGTGCATTGACCGAAATAACCGCTCTGTGAATGCTATTTTTGTCAGCGCACGACTTACCGTATTTGGCCTGTGTCAACGGTGCGGCCTTTTAAAATACCACATCGACGAATATGTATGGTGGCAGGAGGGCGTTGCGCTGACATATATATACGCCCCGGGGCATATAGTGCAGTCAGGGCACCGCCCTCCTGACACCGCACGTACTGAATGGTGTGCTAAAAACATTTTTTGGAGCATCACCCCCGGTGCGTTGAATATAATTAGGTGCACCGTATCCAGTGCACTCTGTTGAAAAACGCACTGGGACCGATGCGTGACTGTGTTTTTTGCGCACTGACTATTGTTTTATTTATTTTTCAAAAAATATTTAGATATGTATATTTCTAAATACATGTGTCATTTAATAAAAAAAAAATGTGTTTAATATGTCAATCATTCAGAGACAGGAAAGGAGAGAGGAGGGGCAACAACAACAACAATAGGCGGAACAATATAACATGGTTCGCCTATGGGAGACAAGAGAGAGGGAGAGAGATGCGTACCCTCGCCCTATTACAGCAGCGACGCAGGGGCTCCTAAGGTAGGTAGGCCTCCTCAAGTTCTATGAGGAGGCTACTTCCCTAAAGTCTCATAGTTTTTTTTTGAGACATCTTATCCGAAGGTGGAATGCCCAGCGACAGGATTTCCAGGTTGGTATCAACCAGTGGTACATGCCCACTGAGGAGGATGTATATTTTATTACAGGGCTATCGAGGAGAGGGGTGGATTTTCCCTCGTTCCCAGAGGTTCCAACTGGTTGTGTGGCAGGGAGTTAGTTAGTTTACTCCCATAGATACATTGGAGCACATTTAGTATCTCCTACAGATTTTCAAGTCGCTAGAGGGCAGTTACGTATTGGTGCGTTTGGTCATGAGGAGGTCCATTGTCTCTCACTTATAATTTCGAACATTTTTCACAACACCAGTGATGGGCAACACATTAGTTGCTCGCTTTAATATTATGTTGATTCTTTACTACAACAGCCACGACTTGTCAGGTGGTCTGCCATTTTTTTGCGGCAGTTCCGTACATCATTAGATATATGGCATGCTCATGCACAAGGGAGGGTTAACTTCCCTTTTGCTTCAGAGATTTTTTGTTTATTTTTTGAGAGGTTTCCAAAGACGAGACCTATTTTTCTTCGACAACCTCGTAGGTTGGTTACTAAGGCACGTATGCACATGTGGGGGCAGATGATGCCCAAGAGGGAGGAGACTCTTTTTCCAGCGAGGATATTAGATGATGCACTGGAGTTGCTAGCCGGTGTTGATAAGAATCCCTTAATTATGGTCCCCTGTCCTTATGCGGGGTTGGATTGGCGAGGATATGCCAACATCCTCTTCACAGCTGATGAGCCGCCAGATGATAGAGGTAATATTACTGTTTTATTTAAATTTATTCTAACATGTTCTTTAACTTGTTTTTATTAAATTGTGTAATGAAATTGACTAATTATTGTTGTGTACTTGTATATATTTTGCAGACATTGGCTCTTTTGATGGCAAGGAGATGTCGCAACCAACACCTCATCCAGGTGTGGATCCTGATGGTGATGAGGGCATGCTAGATGTTGAGGATCATCAGGAAGCCGGTGTAGATCAGAGACCTACTCCTGCTGGTGCGCGGTCGACTTGGTGATGCTAGATACAAGATGGAGTTAGGCGACCAGATCATTGCATTGATTGTTGAGGTGGGCATCAAGCCCGCTCATTACAAAGACATAGAGGCCGATGATAGGCTATTACGGATGTGGAGAGGCATGCCGTGTGACATGTACATCCTGATGTGGCATGTCGTAGGAGTTACAACAGCTTTTACGCGACTAACAAGGAATATTGCACGTTACGATTGAGCCACAACACGTGATGGACAATCGGCGAGGTGCAGCGTACCATCATCTCATGATCATTCACCTCGCGCTGCGCCAAATGAGCACGAGCCTCCACTAGCATCTAGCAGGAGTCATCATGGAGATGAGGCTGGACCATCGACCACTAGTACTGATATTGATGTTGTACTACCACCAACTGGTCCATGACATTTATATTACAGTTGTATATTTTTAACGTTATATATATATATATATATATATATATATATATATATTATGGTCCATGTATTTTATGTTCATGTTGCAGTTGTACTTAATTTACATGTTGGTGATCATCATGATGCGTATGCTGTTAGGTCATGTTAGATATGTTCATTTAATGTGCAGCTTGCAGATAGATGTGTATGTGATAGCATGAGTTATTTGACATGAGATGTATATTTGATGTTTGTGTTGTGATGATGTTAATATATAATGTTAATTGTGTTTTGTTAGATGATCATGATCACGATGATGCAGTTAGCGATTTTTCAGAATGTGTTTTTTAGTCAAATTTGATGTTTGTACGATGGTTTTTTGTAATTTTTTAATTTGTAAAATTGTGATTGTATATATGTAAAATTCTAAAATTGTAATTGTACGTGAAATTGTAAAATTGTAATTCTAATTGTAATTGTATGTAAAATTTTAATTGTATTAATGTGAAATGAATTTATTAAAATTTTTAAATTTGTTAATTTGTAAATTTTAAATAATTGTAAAAAAATAAATCTAGAATAATATGATTTATTGTAACATAACAAAGTTTAGAAAATAATGCAAATAAATTCATGTACTTTAGAATTATCATTATTTTATTATGATCTTAGATACAAAAAAAAAAAAAAAAAATTATACAGTACACCATTGTTTTATAGATCAACATAATTGAAAATTATCAAGTGAATTATTGATTTTAACATTAACACAATGCAAATTACCAATTAATTCAAAATACATATTATATTAATATTTTGGAAAAACCTCCCGGATGTGGGTGGTTTCCGAGGTGATAGGTAAGGTAGTGGTACGAAGGCTTGGTGCGTGGTTTATCTCCTCCGCCATCCTTCCTCGCCTTCAGTGGGCTTTTAATACTACTGAACAGCATTCATTTGCTGCGTTAATGTGGCCCTCTTCTCCAAGCTCTCTCGATCCTTCAACTTCCATGGCGCCCTCTCTGAAATTTCATTGTGCTCCTCCTCTGCGTGCTAATTTCTCTCTGGCGGATGCGGAGCCCTGCTCTCGCACCAGTACAGGGAAGCGCTGCTTTTTGAATGGTTGTGTTGATCTAAGTCCTGGGATTCACATCACCCATAGTCCCTATTGCAATTTCAGTCGCTGGTCTTCTGCTTCTTTCCGGTCTCGCCAGCAAGCTCACTCCATTCTCTTATTTGCTGATCCCTCGGCCCTCACTGCTCTTCAAAGCATGCCGCGTTTGCGCCAAAGAATGCGCAGTCGGAGAGGCTCCTCTCGAGGGCACATAATTCGCCCGCCCTCTCCCTCTCCCTCTACTTCCTCATCCGACACCTCTGACTTTGGCCCTGTTCGCTCACCAGCTTCCAGGCGGGGTCATGGGCGGGGTCGTGGTCAGTCTACTCCTCCGGCTTTCTTCCGCCTCTCCTCCAGAGCCCAAACTCATTCGGCCCGCCTTCATTATCCTTGCACTCTTAATAATAATACTTTCCTCGCCTCTGTCACTGTCAAGCTTCGTGAAGTCTCTTCTGGTCTCGTTATGGCAACACATGATGTAGTTCTGGAGCCTGGAGCGGACATTACTTCCGGCTCCCCTCAGATGGATATCAGGCAAAGTGATCCGGGTGGCCATGACACGCAGCAAGCGAGCCAGCATGAAGGTCCCAGCGGTCTTCCTGTGGGTGGCTCTTCATGCATGGACAACCCTCCTCCGGATGATGCAGATCCTTACCATTACGCGTGTCCAATCGTCGAGGAAGTGCCTTCACCTTCCAATGATGTCTGATTAGGTTTGCGCCCTTTGGTTTTTTATTACAGGCAGCAAGGAGGTGTACAATGCCCTCCTCTCTTACAGTCAATTGCTAATCTTTCTTTCTCCTGCTCAGAAGCTTTCTCTTTCGTCTAAATGCCCGATTCCCCTGAGTGGGCGGCATTCCACTTGTTTTGTTCATGATAACAGGCGTATGCTTCAGTTCAACACAGAGTCCGTTTTTGGTTTAGTTTTGGGAAAAGTCTGTATAAGCCCTGTCAAGAGTTTTGTGTCAGGTATTCATGAGTCCCTCTGGAAATTTCATGTCTTGGTACAGGTGTTCATGAGTCAGACAAGGTCTTGGTTTCACACAATTTTTGTGGTTAGTATACAGACTGTTTTCCTGTTAATATGCAGCATTGTAATGTGCGATCGCCTCTTAAAATGGGCTTGCTCTTTTGAGGCTCCTGCCTCTTTGTAATTTTACTCTTGTATCAATATAGAAGTAGTCAGATTCAGGAATATATATATATATATATATATATATATATATATATATATATATATATATATATATATATATATATATATATATATATATATATATATATATATTGGAAAAACCCATCTTAAAAAGTATAAATATTGATGAAATAACACATGTACCATATCACTCTCGGTTCTCATGATCACCCTCCTTATCTTCTAGCTCGCATGGCATGATAACACTATTGTTCTCAAAAATATGTTTTGATCTAGGGTCATGTGTCAATACGAACCACCAATCCCTATCCAACACATCTGGGTAAAAAAACACCTGGTTTCAGTGTTTAGGGAAAACATAGGGCTCCTTAGCTTCATCCCACATCTTTCTAGAGTTGATACATATCAGCCTACTATCGCGATCTTCCTTTACATTATTCCGATCAAACGTGTCCTGCCACTTGCACCTAAAAATAACACATTGGAAAGAAGAAAAATCCACTTCAATGATCTTTTGTATCTTTCTGACGTAACCTAACGTCGCTCGTACTAGGTTTTGATCATGGTGGCTAGATTGACTAGATTGATCGAACTTGAGCTCCACTTCACAACCTTGTGTGATGTTTCCAGCATCGACATTTTCTATGTGAAAATGGTGTCCATATGCCCACATAGATGGGAACAAATGCACCTATTATAAAAAAGTTAAAAAAATCATAGTGTCATGTGCCTTATAAATAATAATCCAACATTTAAAATATGAAATGTAGATGTCTTAATATAAGTTTAAAATTTACATATAAATTAAAAATATTATTACTAGTTGCTGCACCCAATCCCTACATTTAGCGCATCCTCTTCAGCACGCGGGTAACAACCGGTAGCACGTATTTCTCTCTGACTTGGTCAACAACCCAACTGTTGGGGCATATTTTTGGCATATTTTCTTTTAAATGATCGGGATAAGGCACACTTCTACCATTAAACTGTCTGAATTCTTTCCTGTCAGTATCCCATTTCATCCTGTTTTGTTCGTACAACACAACCCACGGTTGTGTCGCTTCAGAATTGTAAAGAACAAATTTATTGATTGCTTCAATTTCTGCATTCGCTAATGAAATCAAACCAACATTATATAGTACTTAGAGATAAAAATATAAATTATATCAAATTTCAACATGAATATTAATTATTTTTGTAAATTTGAAAAATTATAAGTCGCTTACTCTTTATCAAGAGCTTTTTTCCACTCGTTTGGAGCAACTCTCCTTCTTTTTTGTCTTCATCCATTTCATCGTCCCAAATCACCGCACCTGGTATGTTGTCGATCTTCTTGATGTACTCACTGGCATAATAGAAAGACTCATACGATATGTACCCCTCTGCCATAGACCCCTCGGGTTTTTCCCTTTGTTGAACAAAACCTTTCAATTTCTTCATGTACCTCTCTAAGAAGAACATCCAATGACAAGAAACAACCCCAACTAATTCAACCTCATCTACCAGGTGGATTAGAAGATAAACCTGTAAGTCCATGAAACTCGTCGGCAGTTCCTTCTCAAACATACAAACAATCTCCACTATCTCTTGATGCCACCATGGAATGCTAGCCACGTGAATCTCCTTTGACGTGATCCAACGTACAAATGCAAATAATTTAGATATGGCACATCCTAGGTCTTGAGGGAATTCATGTTTCACACACCCACGCATGAACAAAGGATAATGAAACTGGAAAGTTATAAACACGTGTAATAATATACAAAATTAGTTATGTTTTATGATCCCCGCATGGGATAAAATTTATTAATATAACAAATAATGAAATCATGCTTTTTACATTATACGTACTCTTAGAAGATTCAAATGGTCGTGCGATTTCAACCTCGACAAATGGTCATCCACGGTGAAGCAACGTCGTAGTGAAGACCCGTATGAAGTTGGCACCCTGACATCCATTATAACTTCCTTTGCCAAAGATATATCATATATTTTTAAAATCCATGGGACATCACCTTCTTTGAAAAACCATGAATTAGAGGGACCAACGCTTACCTCTGATCATGTACTTTCTAATCGTCTTGGCCAATGTTTCTTTTTAGTTTTTGAAGTAATAATATCTTTCCTAATAGCCAATGTGTCACTTTGTTTTGATGATATGTGCCCCCGTTAAGAAGATTAAACATTTTTAAATATATTCATGGGATCTAATAAGTGGGCAATATTAAGATGCTCCCAATATGGGAGGTCATAAAAGATAGATTTCCTTTTCATCCCAATGGGAAATTTCTCAACATAGGTGTCGAAGAAATCTGGATCATCGAACACAGGCTCCCCATTTGAATTGAACATTTCTATGGACTCCTTCTCCTTCTCTCTCTCATATGCTATAATCCATTCAACTGGTGTCATTATTGGAGGCCTTTGGGTTCTCTCTCATTTACCATTGAAAGTGGATGCTGCTCTTCTGTAAGGGTGTTCTTTTGGTAGGAATGCTGTGGAGAAATCATACTCTGGCTTTCGTAGGTCCTTGGACCATCTAGTTTTCAAAGAAGGTCCACAACATTTACATCCAAAATACCATTTTGTTACAAGACCTGCGAGATTATATTTGTATACATTAATTAATATGCATGGCACATTAAAGAATATCATGAAGATCATCACAAATATTACAACGAATTAAATAACTAATATGTGAAAGAATATTGTTACATATATAAACAAATCAATAAATTAAGCATGTAATTTACTAGAGCAAACTCCTAAGCCCAAATAATCATGTGTCGTGTAAGCACATATGCCATACAACGTAAAACTCCTCTCTGTTGCGATGGGTCTTGATACATCGCATATATTTATCCCATCCCATAATTTCTTCAATTCATCTACCAGTGGTTGTAAATAGACATCCATATTCTTCGCTTGTCTTCTACCAAGGACTATGAGAGCCAACATAAGATGTTCATTCTTCACGGACAACCATGGGGGGATATTGTTATTGATCACTGCTACAGGCCAAACATAATAGTTGGTGTTTTGGAGAGAATATGGATTGACGCCATCCATGGCTATGGTGAGTCGTAGAATTCGTACTTCATCCTTGAATTTTCCAGGCCATGTATCCTCTATATGCTTCATGGCTATTGAATCAGTTAGAATTCGCATAACTCCCAACTCACTTCTGTGTGAGGCATGCCATCCCTGCAACATAGCTAATTCTTTGTAACGAAAGAGCCTTTGAATGCTTGGGATTATAGGCATGTGCCTCAATATCTTAAAAGGAGGACCAATACGTGATTTACCCTTATTTTTTGATTTATCATACATGTCATGCCCACATTTCAGACACATCTCTTTGTCTGCATATTCTCCTCTATATAGAATACAATCATTTGGACATGCATGATATGATATGTACTCAAAACCCAACATTTTCAACAATTTCTTTGCCTCTTCATAGCTACCGGGAAAGACATTATCACTCGGAAGAACCTTACCTTTGAATATCCTGTAGTTGGTGATCATGGAAAAATATATTAATAAATGTACATTAATGTCGATATAATTATTAAAGTTCATAAAATTTACCATTTGTAATGTTCATTGCAGTGTACTGATTATATTTCAAATTTATATAAGGGGAGTACTTTATGGTAACTTACCTTAAAAGTATCGAGAAACATGTGTTCAACAAGCCAAAATTTGCTTTCAAGTTGTACAGTAACATCGTTGTCCCCAACTGGGTAGACTTTGACTGACCGCCAGGTCCAAAGAGAGGGGTGGTGGAAGAAAATTTAAGGTTTTCGAAAAAAGGTGTCAGCGACATGAGCATCATCCCTTAGCTGATCATCATTTTGGAATGCATCTAACAACATTGTCTCCATGGTAGTCGTATCCCTTAAGTAATCATCCATACAAATATCTATTTGATTGCCTCCATTGCCAGCTATTGAAGAACTATTATTGCTGTAGTCATTCCTAATTGGTAAATCTGGACGTAGTGGGAATTGAATTTATGGTTGATTCAGCCATTCTTGGTATCGTTCCTCTCCGTTTTTTTCTCTTAATTTAGTCTTCTCTCGATTTGACATTGTCGTGGGGTGCAACGGAAGATGGTAGGTAGGTCGTTCATCATCTCTAGAATCCTAATAATTAAAAATAAAAATAAAAAAATTGAACATGATTAGTACAAAATATATGATATCAATGAGTAACCACGTTGACAATATTGCATGATTATAAATTGGTTTGACATTGAAATAATTACATATTAAGCAATATATATACCAAACAATTATAATTATAATTACCATGATTGTCCCAGGATTGTGGCTAGAAGATGCAATATTGTTACAATTGGCAGGGTGAGGCGGTTGTCCATTTTCATCTACCAAATGCGCCTCACGGTATGCAGCTCCTGATAAGAACTTCCGACGTTTTGGAGCAGTTTGAATATTTTGTGCATCTGAAATCGATGCTGAATCTGCATGAACCTGCAAATTTGTATACATTATAAATTTAACTAAGTTGTGCATGATTGACTACATGGACAAAAAACATAAATTCAATTAGATAGTGAAAAAATAAAACAAATCTGAAGTAAATATTACATCTCCAGATGGATAAGGAGAACTCTGTGATGGAATTTGAGAAATATTACGGAACGAGCTGGATTTTGAAGAACTGTCCATTCCATATAATATATGATATTTTCTCCCTACATTTGAGAAAAGCAACAATAAATTTTGGTGCACAAATCTAAATGTAATTTCGGTGCGTAATGTACAGATAATCGCATCGTTGCGTTTTTGGTATTGCGCACCGGTGCCATTTTATAACCTGACGCACCGGTGTAGTTCGATTAAAGGACGCATCGGTAAATGAATAACCGCAGATTAAAGGACGCATCGATAAATGAATAACCACAAATAAAAAAGTGCAACCCTATTTTCTTAAAAAAAGAAAAAAAAAGAAAAAAAAAAAAAAAAAAAGAAAAAAAAAAAAAGGGCGGTAAATTTAAAATGAGCGGCAAAATATTTTCGAAAATCTAATTTCATAAAACATTTCTTTAAATACTAAACACTTTTCATTATTTCACTATTTTTGCAAAAAAAATTAGCCAGAAATTTGTAGGATACATACCTGGAGCAAACAGAGCACGAGAGAACTATGGAGCAGGGAAATACGTTCGAACAGAAGTATTCAGACAATCAGAATTCCAAACCTCTGGTGATTCAAACCTTGTACCATAGAATTTAAAATGATGTGAGTAAAGTTTATTATTTTTTTGTTCTTTTTCTGCTGCTTTTTTATGCAGTAAAAGAAAAAATCAAAGTCTATAGTTTTTTTATACTTTTTCTGTAGTTTTTTTATGAAGTAAAATAAAAAACTAAAAGTTTTTATTTTATTTTATTTATTTATTTATTTTAACCTTTTCTACAGTTTTCAGAAACAAAATAAAAAAAGAAATCCATTTTTAGAAACAAAACCCTAGATTCTTTTTGTTTCTACCATTTCTTCTCCCTCTTTCTGTAATTTCAGAATTAGGGCTTTTCAATTTAGATTTACAGGGTTTGTATAGTCATAAGACATCCAACCCATGGGACGACTTGCATAGTCGGATCCCAATCCATGTTGGCCCTTGCGTCAATCTGAATTTTTTTTTCGTCGGTGCACCCTGTGTAACATAGCGCACTGGTGCGCTCTTTTATACCAGCGCACCGAGAAAGTACAGTGAATAATAATAATAATAATAATGTTTTTATCAGTCTGCCATATGTAACATATGGCACCAGTGCACTATTTCATTATGGCGCACCGCAAATGTGTTGTTTTACAAAAAAAAAAACAAACCCTATATTTTTTTTTGTTTCTGCCCTTTCTTCTCCCTCTTTCTGTGATTTCAAAATTAGGGCTTTTCAATTTATATTTATAGGGTTTGTATTGCTAAATATAAGCCTAAGAAATACAACTCACGGAAGGACCTGCATAGTCGGATCCCAATGTATGTCAGCTTTTGCATAAATTAAAAACAAAAAACAAAAAAAAAACCTATATTTTTTGTTTCTGCCCTTTCTTCTCCCTCTTTCTGTGATTTCAGAATTAGGGCTTTTCAATTTATATTTATAGGGTTTTTATCGCTAAATATAAGCTTGAAAAATACAACCCACGGAAGGACCTGCATAGTCGGATCCCAATCTATGTCAGCTCTTGCGTAAAAAATTTAAAAAAAATAAAAAAGGAATTTTTATTTTTTATTTTTTTTAAATTTATGCAAGAGCTGACATAGATTGGGATCCGACTATGCAGGTCCTTCCGTGGGTTGTATTTCTTAGGCTTATATTTAGCAATACAAACCCTATAAATATAAATTGAAAAGCCCTAATTCTGAAATCATAGAAAGAGGGAGAAGAAAGGGCAGAAACAAAAAAAAATATAGGGTTTGTTTTTTTTTGTAAAACAACACATAGGGTGTACCAGTGCGCTCTATTATCCCAGTGCACCGCACAAGTACTATGATAAAAAATTAGAAAACAAAATATTTTTTTTCTCAGTCGGCCATTTGTAAAATATGCAGCCAGTGCGCTATTTCATTATGGCGCACTGCGAACGTTCTGTTTCGAAGAAAAAAAATTACAAACCTTACATTCTTTTTGTTTCTGCCCTTTCTTCTCCCTCTTTTTGTGATTTCAAAATTAGGGCTTTTCAATTTAGATTTATAGGGTTTGTATTGCTAAATATAGACCTAAGACATCCAACCGACGGGATGATTAGCATTGTCGGATCCCAATCCATGTGGGCCCTAGCATGAATTGAAAAATAAAATAAAAAAAATATTTATTTATTTATTTTTCGGTGCGCTTGGCATCACATAGCGCACTAGTACTCTGTATTGTACAAGCGCACCGCGTAGGTAATGTGAAAAAAAATTTAATAAAACAATTTTTTATTTTTATTTTTATTTTTATTTTTTTATTTTTTTTAATCGTTGCGCCATATGTAAAATATGGCACCAGTTTATGCTACAAAAATTAACACTCGACAATTTTTATTATTTTATCATGGTTAACCGGTGAGGTGATTGACTTGTAATGCACCGGTGCTCCTTGTTGACATAGAGCACCGTTTGGTCTATTATACTGTTTGTGCGGTGCATTTGGAAGACAGCCACGCACCGACATCGGTGCGTACACCATGAATGGTGCACCGGTTTCTTGAGATTTTTGTTTACTTGAAAAGTTGACAATTTATTTATAAATATATTAATGAATGATATGGTACAGGTTTGAGATTGATAAAGAAATGACTGAGAAGAGATCAAGTAACAAAAATACTGATAACACATCAAGAAAAACAAAAAAGGCAAGTTCTTTGTAAATTTTTTACAAAAAATATTATTTTTGAACTATATGTAAGTTTAACTAATATGTATTGTTTACTGTGTATCATGCAGAGCCACAAAATGACGAAGCTCGATAATATTATTTCTGATCTAGGACCAGAAGAGCGTAAAAGCTTGATGGAAAAATTGCAAAAGGATGAATCAAATGAATGAAAAAATACTATCAATCCAACAGGAGTTTCTTTTTTTAGTTTTCATTAATAATATAATTAAAATTATTAGATAACATGTGTGAAAGAGTCTATTAATTCACATTTGTTTAATGTTGTACAGGGACCAACAACTCATAAGAGGAATGTTGTTCTAAGAAAAGAAAAGAAAATAGAACATGCAAATGAAAATGAATTTATCCTTAGCTCATCTCGAGTGGTGTTGGAGGTTATCGAAAGGGGGAAAAACTTTTACAAAAGTTTGAGGGATATAGTGGAACGAATGTATAGACATTCTTTCCACTTACAATACAAAAACCAATCCAATGATTCCAAGAACCAAATTTTATCTAAACTACAGGAAGAGTTTCCAGAGAATTGTTCAATGAGACATGTCAAAATTTTAATAGCAAAAACGTACAACAACAAAAAATAATGAATGAAAATGTAATATTCCTTTAGATGTTTGTCTAGAATTATTTATAAATATCACTTTTGTTATACTTACTTTTCATATATCAATATAAAAATTAAATAGTTTATTGTCATGTTACATTTTCAGGAATATTATGAAAATCTCAAAATATGAACGAGCTGATATCAAAAATATGCCAGTAGGAATGTCCAAAAAGGTGTATAAGGAGATGGTCAAAGAAATGGAGAAAATTGTATCGCGGGAGGAGCCATCTCAACAACAACGTGTTTCAAATGTAATATGTAATCATTGAATTTTTCGATCATTAGGTAAAATAAATAAACAATTTAACATTAAATATTAATTTTCAAGTATTTTCTTGCAGAAAAGAAAAGAAAATGGAACCCATTCAGTACATAAAACAAGACAACAAGGAAGAAAATGATTGATATCTAAGTTTGTGAGTAATTTTTACTTCCTTATAACAACTTAACTAGATTTCATTTTTGTATTTTTTTAAGTTGTTTTACAAAAATCATCATTGAATGTCTTCAAACACGTTCTAACATACAAAGAAGAACCATAAGAGGAATTGAATGAAATTGGGTTAAATATGGGTCGAGTATATGTTGGAATATTAGAACTAAATTGTGGAATTTGTAAGCATCTATCGATCTTGTTTTACTTAGCTCCGTCTATAATTAATAGAAAGAATAAATCTTTTATATTAAATATATGATTTGTTATGGGGTATAAAACTTGCAGGAAACAAAGTATGGCACTGCGCCAACAGATCAAATCTTGAAAGGTGGCATGTTACATGGTTTTGAAAGAATGTGTATAGTTTATGAGTCAATTGTTGCATTGGTACGTCATTTATTTTCGATTTACATTGATGTATATTATTTAGTATTGCAATTTTCATTATTCTCACCAATGTATATACACTCATTACAGTTTATTTTTATGTTTGTAGATGGAAGGTGAAGAAGAAGAAAACAATCAACACCGTGAACAAAACATTCCTGAAAATAACCCAAGTCATGGAAGTAGCTCTAGTAGTGACAGCAGTTCAAGCGAAGAATGATGATCACTATGTTTGGATATCAAAGCAAGGCATTGTATTTTTTGAAAAAATGTCTGTGAAATGAGACATTTTCTTTAATGTAATGGACATAGTGTCCCAATTGAAAGATAAAGGGATACCAATAACTGTCCCATTTTGTATGACAAAGAATGTCTTATATATATATATATATATATATATATATATATATATATATATATATATATATATATATATATATATATATATATATATATATATATATATTGTTTTAATTTATTCTATTGTGCTCTCTGTTGTCGTTATTGCGTTCTCCATTGTCGTTCTCAAATGCACTAATAAAAATTTACTTCATATGAATATTGTTATAAGATATATATGTGTCGACTTTTGATGAATAATGAATTTTAAAAATCACAATAATTGCACTGTCACAGGTCGATGTTTCTAAAAAATACAAAATAAAAACCGGTGCGTGTATTCTTATACCGGTGCGGTTGTATTCTTAAGCGCATCGGTGCATTTTTTATGACCTATGGGCACCGCACAAATACCAAAACCGGTTAAAAATATCAAGGTGTTTGTGCGGTATGGCGCTCTGGTGTGTTTACGTCTATATACGAACCGGTGTCGCTTTACGACCTATTAGCACCGCACGAATACTGATACCAATTATAAATCTCGGTGAATTTGTGTGATACTATGCACCGGGGAATTTTGTGTTTATACGCATCGGTGCATTTTGATGACCTATAGGCACCGCACGAATACTAATACCAATTATAAATCTCGGTGCATTTGTGTGACACTGTGCACCGGGGCATTTATGTGTCTATATGCACCTATGTATTTGTATGACATATTTGCACTACACGAATATCGATATCAATTATAAATCTCGGTGCATTTGTGTGAAAGGACACACCGGTGCGTTTCTATAAGTCTACTCACCGACGCGTTGATACGACCTATGGGCATTGCTCAAATCCCAAGACCAATTAGAATGGACCCGTGCGTTGTATCACCAACACTACGTCCAGTGTTGTTTTATACCTTAACAGCCCAGTGCATTCTCCTTCGACCACCTCGGGGCTCCGGCTACAGGTACGCACCGGTGCATTAAATCCTGATTAGCGCACCGATGAAAATAACATCCATAATAACCTCCGGCCGCCCATTTTTTTTAGTTGTGTTGAATTTTCGTTAAAAGCTTTGCCAAAACCTCTGTAACCATAAACGGATGTGGTAGCATATGTTTTTTTGACAATTTTGGCCAATTTTATAACACTAAAACCTCCTTTATAACCTCCGCTAGAGGGTCTTTTCCTCGTAGTGATGGTGTATTCATGGTATTGTGACATGTGTATTCATTATCTTGTACTCTGTGTATGTATACGTGTTGCATTGTATTGTACACCGGGTGTAGGTGTATGCGTTGTATGCCGGTGTGGGCGTATGTATTGTGTTGTATTGTACATTGGGTGTAGGTGTATGTGTACGTACATGTATTGTGTTGTACGTTGGGTGTGGGTGAATATATTATGTGGTGTTGTACTCCTTGTGTGGATCTACATGTTGTACACTATGTGTATGTGTACATGGTTGAAGAGAAGCACTAGGGGCTTGCCAGGTGTGGCAGTCGATCCTATGTGTGTACAGAAAGAACAAAGGCAGAAGTAAGGACTGATGAAGGATAAATATCAGTATTTTATTTCAGTTTGATTGTGCATGTGATATGTGATTCTGACCTATGATGTTTACATGTGATTTATGATTATGGTTTATGGTGATTTCATGTGATTCATGATTTTAATTTATGATGTTCGCGTTTTGAGCTAACTAGATGTGATATGTTTATACATGATGGTAGATCAAACAACTAGCTTGACTTGTTGTGACAGGAAGTGAACAAGATTGCAAGTGTACCTTATTGATGAGCTACCAATGAGATATGATGAGAATGTATTTCAATTTATTTTGAATCTAATGGAAATTATGTGCTTGGTATAGGAAAGCATGAAATTCCCAATTGGGCGGTTGAAACTGATTGCAAGCATTAGCAGCAACAACAATTAGAATTGAAACCGACAACATTATGCTGGTAAAGCACTTCAGGAGCAGGGCCATTGTGGAACACTAGTACCCAATATTGTCCATTGATTGCTATAAGCATGCTATGACTGGTATGATGGTTTTGAGGGAGGTATATGCATTACTTTTTGTATCTTCCGATGCGAGGAAGCCGTGTCAAGGGATGGATCACCCAAGATACAGGATGTCGGGGAACTTGTAAGGTAAGTGAGTGCACGAAAGGGGATGATCGGATTGCCCGAGGTACCGTATATAAGAGAAGGGAAGGTCGGTTATGGATTTGTTTTGGTCATTAGCATTGCCATATAGAATCAAATGCACATTGGGAGTGCGCCTTGGAACAATGAGTCAGTAATTGTTCACTGAGAGGACAAGTGTTGTAGGACTGTAGTGCTGGATCTTGGATGCAACTTTGAATTAGCAGTGGATTCTTGATGTTCTGAGAAGGAAGTGAATCCTGGTACTACTTTGAGGGTGGAGGTGTAAGCCTATAGATTCCTTTGTTTCTGATACGGGTATCATATCCTTTTTTTTGTTGGTTGAGAAAATGTGTATATGTGTATATTATTGTAAATATTGTAAAGAGTTGTGTTATAAAGCTCCAGTATGTGGTATGCTGTCATGTTTTCAGTATTGGTCATTGTAAATATTGCAACAAGCTAAGTTATAAAGTTCCATGGGTAGTATGTTTGCTTTTCACGGTTTTTGTTGAGGTATATGTGTGATTGAACACCGAGGACGGTGTTCCCCGAGGGGGAGGGTTCTGTAACAACCCTGGTGAAAATTCATGTAATCAAGTTATAATAATAACCACGGTTGATGGGACACGTATTCCATGCTGAATGTTGGGCAAAACATCCTAGCGGGTGTTCATTTCGGTTATTATGGCTAAAGGAAATTGGCAAAGGCTTTGGAAAGGAAAAATGGCATATTTGACACATTTATTTATGAAAATGATGGAAATTAGGAGAAAAGGGAGATGAAAAGTCACAGGTTTCATGTGAGGAGGAAAATGAAGAAAATAGAGGCCTCACCTATAAAAAGGATTATGAGCATCAATTGGAAATATTTTCGCTCAAACCTTTTGTTAGTTCAGTTTTTGAGCTCTCTCATTATTCTCTCTCTCTCTCTCTCTCTCTCTCTTGGACACTTAAGAGTTTTCTTGGAGCACTTTGGCATTGGAGCAAGAAAGGAAAAGAAAGTAGGAAAAAGGAGGAAGAAAGCAAGGAGGAGCAGGAAGCAAGCAACTACAACAGGATTCTTGGCATGTATCGATTTGCATTTGTATTTTCCTTGCTAGATCTGGCATGCATGGTATTGCATGTGGTTATTTTTTGTCTTGGCATGGGTTTTGTTGGGTGTGATAGTGTTTACAGACTAGCCTTGATGAGATGGGTTTCTCGTACTTCGGTTCAAATGGATTTCCGGAGGGATTCGAAGTTAAGTGGGGTGGATCTACGAAATGACAAACACATGGCCTAGTGGTCCCTCAACCGGACTATGGATCATGGTAAAGCCACTGGCCTAGTAACCCCTGAGCCAGATTGTGTGCCTCAATGGGCCTGAGAATCCTTGCTGGTGAATGACAGGGTATACGGTAAAGCCAAGAGGTTGATTTCTCTCCGTTGGGCCTAGTAGTCCCGGGATGGTATGTACGGTGAATCCTAGAGAGTATGTCTCGGTTTAGGGCCTAGTGATCACTGATTCAGACTGTGGATTACGGTATAACTTGAGAGGCTAGGAGGCACTCAAATTTCTCACAATGTAGGTAGAGAAACCCAGAAGCATTCATGCTTGTTTGGTTATTTTTTGTTGGTTATGAGTCCCACATTCATGCTTGGAATATGGCACAGGGGTGATTGGCTGAAGAGAGATTTGGCTCAGCCAATCATATTTAGCTCAGATAATCAGATTTGGCTCAACCAATCTATAGTCCCATTCCCTGTTCGTTTCTATATTCATTAATGGGAAATTCATTCCTTTGGTATTTGATGTATAATTGTACTGGTTATTATGTGGATTCTATTGTTGTTGTATTTATTGTATTTCTATTGTTATTATGTTGGTTATAAGCATGTAAATTTTCAGTGATGATGTATGTCTATCTCATCATTTTTACTTGTAAATGATGCACATTATATTTGCGATCAAATAGATTGTATTGCAGCTAATGATGTAAGGGAGTAATGGTTCTTAGTGATTCTCAGATAAGTATGAAACCCTTATGCGTAAATCTGTTGTTTACACCTCTAGATTCAACGTTGGTGATATGTTTAACGAAATTCATGTCATGGCTAGGGGGGTTCCAGATGAGTTCCTGATGATGTGATTGCTTCCGTCCATTTGTTTTAATGTTATTTATAATCCCCTAAAGTTTCATGAAGTTTTGAGCAGTGACCTGGGATCTGGGGCTGAAAAGGTGGCACAAATCCCAGCGTTGCAGGCACAAAACTAACCAATTGGGGCCCTGATCGCATGCTTTCTGTGTTGTGCTTGTGGCTGTGGGCTACCAGCCACTACCTTCCCTTGGCATACCTGTGTCTATGGTCGAAAAGGGTCAAAAATTTATTCTCCCTCAGGGATCAGGGGTCTGGAAGAGTGGGTTACCTCCTGGGGATCTTATTAATGTTATGTAAGGTGTGTTTGTCTTGTTCATGGAAAATTTTAGGGGCAAATTTTAGCCCAAAGGAAAAATTTAAGGGATTTTATAGTTTGAGGAGGCGAATTTTTTATATTACACCCATTTTTTCTATAGTTAGCAACTTAGCCCAAAATTTATTTAAAAAATAAATAATTATTATATTTTAGCCCTCCAAATTAAAGCGGATAAAAATTGAAAAGGTGGGATTTGCCCTAGATTTACATTGCAAAGGCCCGATTCGCCTGGTTTGGAGGTTGGACTCATTGAATTTGGGTGGATTCACCTTGATTTACAGGTTTTGAAGTTCGATTTGGTTGTAATAGCCAGATTTTTTGGTTTGCAAATCGAGGGTAAGGTTGAAATTCATCTCTATAAATTATAGTTTGTTAATCCTTCTGTCATTTTCGAGCAAGATACATATTTGGTTGCAATAGCCAGATTTATTGGTTTGCAAATCGAGGGTAAGGTTGAAATTCATCTCTATAAAATACATTTTGCTAATCCTTTTGTCATTTTTGAGCAAGATACAACCCCGATCCTTTCTGTCATTTTCGAGCAAGAAACAACGATGATCCTTCTGTATGTTTGCTTCATTCTGATCATCTAATAAACATGAGTTTTTAGGTAAGAGGGAAGAGGGAAATAGCACCCTTAATCGTTGGTCAACGAGATTACCTCGCCTTCCTACACTAATCATATTTCTTATAGCCATCGACCCTCCTACCATGCCCTCCTTGGGTCTTTATTCACTATACAAAGGAGCATAAGGAAGGTCTTCTACACTTAACCGCTGGTGTCTCCTTACCCTAGGAAGCGTGCATGTTAAAACCCATTTAGGCGTTTTACATAAAATTTCACCCCTTAATACTTTGGTCTTTAGACAGAGCAGAGTCGACGAGACCACATCAGACCAGAGCAACACCAAGGAGACCATCGATATTTTTCACCGGTATATTCTCATATTTTTCAGCTTAATTCACATGGTGGAAGAGCACAGGTTGGATTGTGGAAGATCACAGGTTATTTTCAAGGTGAGGCAAGATAATGTCGACTCTTGGTATAAATATTCTAGCAAGAGACTTTGGAAGTCATCTTTTTTTCTCTTTGTAACCCATCATTGTTGAGTTGCAGGTGTGTAAGTTGTGGGTGTGTAAATTCTACAGCCTGGGTGTGTGAAGTCTACAGTGCGCGTGTGTCCTTGGTTGAATGTTCTCCTCTTTGAGGCAAAGTAGACTAGTTACTACTACTGGAAAGGTATTTCCCACTAAACAAAGCAATAAAACAAGGCAAATGTGGATGACTGTCACTAACGGAAATGGCCTTAAGCATCCCCACAAATACACCAACAATTTGATAGCAAGTATCAAAGTAAAAATACTTAGTTATCCCTTGATTTATAGTGACAACACTAAACGAAGCAATAAAACAAAGGCAATGTGGATGAATGTTAGCAATGGAAATGGTCTTAAGCATCCCCACAAATACACCAACAATGTGAGGGCAAGTATCAACTTGGATTCTAGGTATTGACATGCTAACTTCAATGAAAAGTTTTCAAAATACAAGGAATAACAATGTCTCCAGGTTTAACAACAACTGGGCTTAAAGACACTGCCATTGTCAAGCATCTTGGTAAGTACTCCGACCATTACTCTTTTGTAGCTTTGCTTGACTGTAGAAACCTTGTTGGCAACGACTTGTATAATCATATTTTTGGTTCAGATTGCCAATTTTGTATATACGTTCATTTGTTCTGAATCACTATTGGGTCTGCTACATAGCTTTTATTTCTAAGTTTTTCATACAATGGTCAAAGATATAAGGTAGCATTATAATTTTGATTGAGATATTCTATGATCTACAAGATGGAAAAGTGCTTACAGAGAGTGTCAATATCAAGCAATTTTGACTTAAATGGATAAGGAAAAAAATGGAGTTGTAACCCAGGAACATGTCCTCTTTACATCCACTATTGAGATTATCTTGCATATAGTAAAGATGAAGTTATACAACTAGAAATACAAGTTGCTTCCACGCTTGTTAATGCAAAAAAATTATGAGCAAGATGTACTAATTTTTGAGCTAATTTTACATAATAATGGGTGTTAGATATTGCATTGGCCAATAATAGAAATCCTACATACAATATTGCAATAGTATGATTGGTAGCAATCATTTGCACACACGTCATATTTAAATTGGTCACTTGGGTTGCATAATAGAATATGCTTGTTTTACACTTTTAGTTCTTTTAGGATTAAGAATTTATTTGTTGATACCCTTTGGATTTGATATATCATAGATAAAAGGGAATGAATTTGTATTGTTTCCTATCCTTTTGAACTTACCTATACTGAAAAAGGATATAAAAGATTCACTGATTTTCTCTTACAAACATGCCTTATTAGAGGTTGTTATTGATTTTTTCAGTAGTACTGTATAACTAATAAGGTAGTAAATATATGGAATTTTATTTCAAGACTCAAGTTGATCGGGAGAAGTTAGAAAGAATCCAGATCCTATTTCTTAGGCACATTTGATGCAAGCAAAAGGTACCTCAGGTTGTTGTTCGGGCAGTGTTTACAACCCAACCTGTTTTCCTCAAGACCATCTTCAAATTGGTATCATTCCTTTGCAGATTTAGGGATTTGTGGGATTTAGCTTCAAGGAAAGACATAAATTTGTAGTTATAAGTTAGCACTCTATTCTTTGGAGGTCATTACCTCGTTCAGTCTCTTAAAGGCATGCTCGGTGTTGACTCTCAAAGGTCTCTCGGTTACTCCAGTTAGTGGCTATCTCTTTAGATCATCTTCCCCATTCACGTATTACCTAGTTTTGCCATGCCATATCTTGTCATTCAATTAGGTCCTCAATTGAGCTATTAAAAAGGACTTCCAGGATAACTTTGATAAAATGGAGAAAAATCTAAAAGCTTTGCATTTGAGGTCCAGGGCCAACAATATGAGATTGGAAATTTTTCATATATTGCAAAGGTTGAGCTGGCAATGGAGCCATTGTAGACTGGTTAGTGTAGCCTTGAATATAGTCATTACGTGCAACCATCCCTGCAGGTATCTCCTCCATGGGCGATTCATTATATGCTTCTTAAGCATTGAGTGCAATTCATTTCAGCAGTTTCTTATGATAAATTTTGAGTAAATAAATCATAAACATTTAAACTTGAGTAAATGTGGAAGCAGAAGTTTGAAGTGAGTGCAAGTCTACAGTGTGGGTGTGTCCTTCATCGAATGCGCTCCTGTTTGAGGCAAGGTAGACTGGTTACTACTACTGGAAAGGTATTTCCCACTAAACCAAGCAATAAAACAAGGCCAATGTGGATGACTGTCATTAATGGAAATGACCTTAAGCATCCCCACAAATACACCAACAATTGATGGCAAGTATCGAAGTAAAAATACTTAGTTATCCCTTGATCTATAGTGACAACACTAAACCAAGAAACAAAAAAAAGGCAATGTGGATGAATGTCGCCAATGGAAATGGTCTTAAGCATCCCCACAAATACACCAAAAATTTGAGGGCAAGTATCAACTTGGATTCTAGGTATTGATTTGCTGACTTCAATGAAAGGTTTGCAAAATACAAGGAAAAACAATGTCTGCAGGTTTAACCACAACTGGGCTTAAAGCCACTGCCAGTTTCAAGCACCTTGGTAAGTACTCCAAGCATTACTCTTTCATAGCTTTGCTTGACTGCAGAAACCTTGTTGGCAACAACTTGTATAATCATATTTTTGGTACAGATTGCCAATTTTGTATATACGTTCATTTGTTCTGAATCACTATTGGGTCTGCTTCATAACTTTTATTTCCAAGGTTTCCATATAATGGTCAAAGATATAAGGTGCATTATAATTCTGATTGAGATATTCTATGATCCACAAGATGGAAAAGTGCTTACAGAGAGTGTCAATATCAAGCAATTTCAACTTAAATGGACAAGGCAAAAAAATGGATTTGTAACCCAGGAACATTTCCTCTTTACTTCCACTATTGAGATTATCTTGCATATAGTAAAGATGAAGTTACACAACTAGAAATACAAGTTGCTTACATGCTTGTTAATGAAAAAAAAATATGAGCAAGATGTACTAATTTTTGCACTAATTTTACATAATAATGGGTGTTAGGTATTGCACTAGCCAATAATAGAAATTTTACATGAAATATTGCCATATTATGATTGGTAGAAATCATTGGCACACTCATCATATTTAAATTGGTCACTTGGGTTGCATAATAGAATATGATTGTTTTACATGTTTAGTACTTTTAGGATTAAGAATTTATTTGTTGATACCCTTTGGATTTGATATATCATAGATAAAAGGAAATGGATATGTATTGTTTACTATCTTTCTGAACTTTCCTATACTGAAAAAGGATATAAAAGATTCACTAATTTGTTCTTACGAACATGCCTTATTATAGGTTGTTATTGATTTTTTCAGTAGTACTGTATAACTAATAAGGTAGTAAATGTATTGAATTTTATTTCAAGACTCGAGTTGATTGGGAGAAGTTAGAAAGAGTCCAGATCCTATTTCTTAGGTAAATTTGATGCAAGCAAAATGTACCTAAGGTTGTTGTTCGGGAAGAGTTTGCAGCCCAACCTGTTTGCCTCAAGACCATCTTCAAATTGGTATCATTCCTTTGCAGATTTAGGGATTTGTGGGATTTAGCTTTAAGGAAAGACATAAATTTGTACTTTAGAAGTTAGCACTCTGTTCTTCAGAGGTCATTAACTCATTCAGTCTCTTAGGGCATGCTTAGTGTTGACTCTCAAAGGTCTCTCGGTTACTCCAATTAATGGCTAGCTCTCTAGATCATCTTCCCCATTCACGTATTACCTGAATGTGTAATGTCATCTCCTGTCATTCAATTAGGTCCTCAACTGAGCTATTAAAGAGGACTTCTACGATAAATTTGATAATATAGACTGTTTGCTAGTCATTCCTTATTTTCCAAAGGAATTATGAATACATTGTTTAAGCTGAAAAGCTGCAGCTTATTTCTTTGCGAGCTCTTGTACTTGGTCTTTTGTTTGGTTTGGATGGATTTTGCCTTTGTGGTTTTGAGTCATGATGAAGATTGATTTCCTTCCTATTATTCTGCAAACTTCACAAATAGTGATTATAATTGTTTGCGGGATTTTTAAGTATCCTTGAAAACCTGCTTCTTTAATTATCCATCAGTTTATGCCTGTTTTGCAGCGTTTTCCTTCTCTCGGGACTTTTTGTTTTTGTTTTGTTTTGTTAGAATCCCCCGAGGCCATCTTGCAAAATTCGATATATTTGAAACTCTTCCTATTTTCCCCATGTTGACTGGGCATTCAGTACTTGCTTCTTTGTTGGTTGCATCCAAAACTCTTTCTTGTGCAATTATTTTCCCCACCCCTTCAAAAAGAAAGTGGAATGCTTGATTAGTTATGCAGGTTATGAGATAATAATAGCCTTGTACCTTAAATGCTCGCTGATCGAGTAACCTTTTACTTACACTCGGAGGCAGGAGTTCACTTCACTTAGATTTTTTGCACATCAGCTTGTGGGAAGACATCTATGTGAAAACTAATTAACCAATGTCAATTTCAATTTTACCTGAATTAAAAGCCTGGAAGCAGATTTATAGGAACAAGTTTCAATTGCATGTTCTTCCATTTATTTTGATATGCAACTTCCTCTAAACATTTTTTAGTGTAGAGAATGTTGTGTATAAATTATTCTTGAGCCCTTGAATTCATGTTGAACTGAGTATAATTACTGAACATTGCTTCATGCATCGTTGGTGACAATGCGCAATAAGAAACGAATTGGTTACTCTTATGAGATCGCCTTGAAGTTTCAAGGTGAGGCTTATTTAATATTTTTATATGATTATGAAATGTATAAGGTTGGTCTATAATCTGAGTCAGATTTTGGTTTGAAACAGGTGAGTGGTTGATTAAGGAGGAAATGAAGCAAATTTAGGGCACTCTAAATGTTCCAGGGGCTTCTTATGGTGATTTGGAAGATATGCAGGTGTGTATATGAAAAGTATTGAAAGTAATAAATTGCTTGAATATTTCTGGCGAGTTACTTTTTTATCATGCTGTCAGTTTCTTTCTATGTTGTTTCGACATTCTAGAGAGTGTTGTATGTGGTTTACCGTTTGTTTTGTGGATACCTTTAGAGCATTGTTATAGATGGACCCCCTTTAGGGTATTGCTAGAAACATTAGTCCTGGGTAGATCTGTATCAAATGGTTCAGATGTAGACTAGTATTGGGTAAAATCAATGCTCTTAGTTCATTGGAAGTAAATACTGAGAATATCAATGATTGCACTGAAGTGAGGCACACTCTACAACCTTGGTGGAATATATGTGTTATGTCTGTGGTGATGCTAGCTCTAATGAACTACAATGGAAAACTAGCTGTGGTTTGGCATGTAATGTCAAAAGTAAAAAGTCAGTTGTTTGTTAATTTCCATCATGTTAAAAAGACAAAAACCTAGCATATATTCATCTTAACTCTGATCCATTAACAAGTAAGACATTTATGCCTGTAGACTAACATGTGCCTGTTTGATCTCTCTCTCTCTCTCTCTCTCTCTCTCTGTATGCTTAATGGGTTTGGGTTTAAGATGATCTATGCTAGTGTAGAAATAAACATTGTAAGATATTTTTAGGCCTGTCTAAATACAAGGTGGCATGGTAAAGATGTGCACATGAGATAAAGAACTAATGAGTTTTTAATGTGTTGGAAAATTTGGACGTATGTTTTTCGCCAATGTGTGAATTTAGAGTTTGTTAATTTTGAAAATGACCTTATGAGCATGTTCTGAAATTTTTGTCCCTTTTGGGTTTGTCATTTTTATAAGTATTAACCTTAGTTTGTCAGGGAACTCCATAGCTGTATTAGTACAACCACAATACAACTTATACAGATTAAACTTTAGTTATACAAATTGACTAAAGCACCTAACAACAAATTGACTAATCCCAAATTAGTCATGAGGATTCTCTATAATTTAACAAGAAAGATCACAACGCTTCCTAACTTGTTTCTTCAGTTTTTTTATAATATATAATTTACAAAATTCAAGAAGAGGAAGAGATAACCAAGGAAGATGATATTTTGTGGTTGTTAGTGATTGCCAGTATTTTGTGTGCAAACTTTTAATTTGTCCAATCATGCTAGTGGCTATCAGTGGTTAATCTCTGATCTCTTTAGGGATCAAATAGACATCAATTACATGGTGTGTACAAATGAACACTTGCAGAACTTGATCGACCTACAAACTAAACAAGCAAAGGGAATATAGAAGAGCAATGGTAGAATGATACCTCATAAACATTAATTACAATAAACCGACAATAGACCAAATCATCACCCTTCCTTTGTGTAAGATTCAATGATGCCACATTTCCAATGCTGTTGTAGGAACAACATCTTAAAACATGGGTAGATGCTTCCACCATCTTTTCCTTTATCCTCTTTTCGACCAGCTTATGGAGGTTCTTCCATGTTCACATTGTCAACATTGTTATGCCATCCATGTTTGAATAAAAAATGACCTGATTCAGATGTAATTGTTAATTAGGATTTAGTTGTTTCTTAATGTTATATGCCCAACTTAACATAAATCAAGATTTAAACAAGGAAAGAATGGCGTCTAGGATTTCTTCTCTCTCCCCGCTATCGGCCGCTCTCTCCTCTGGAGCTTAAGCGCCGACCAGACTTGGATTTCCGATTGCTTTCTCCCTTGCGGCGGCTGTTCCCGCCCCAAATATTTAGGTTCTGAAAGGCCCCCTTGCTATAGCATGGATGCTTACGTCCCCAATCGACGGCCGACATCTTCTCTAGCTTATCTGCGCTCTCTGTCGATATCATGTTGCTCTGCTTGATAGCAGTCCAGACTCATTGCTCGCAACAGAAACCCTGGATACGCCCCAAGCGTTGGCCTCTCTCGATTCACTCCGTAAGGGCAGCGCGGCAAGGGTTCTTATGTAGCAAACAAACATTCGGCCCCTCTTCTGTTCTGCATCCTTGTCCTTAGTAGCGGATCTGTGCTGGAAAGGTAGTTTCTATCTACCGAAGAAATTTCTTCCCCTTCCGCTTTCAGATAGTCAGGCAACCAGAGATCCAGAATATTTTGGCACTGCGTTGTTACGGAAGGCATTTAAAAATCTCTCAGCACCCTTCATGATTCAAGTCACACAACTTTCTGGCAAGACCATTCTACATTGGGTCTGCCCATCCGACCTGGTGCAAAATCTCAAGGCAAACCTGGAACGCCGGTTCGGGATTCCCTCAGCCCTTCAAAGACTTCTGTTTCAAGGTAAAAAACTCGATGACCTTCTTCCCCTCTCTTCTTATAGCATCAAAAGTAATAGCTCCTTAGTGTTTTCCCTTCGTCTAAGAGGGGGCTTTGCAGGACAATCTTCTTCTGCTCCTCCCTTCGCCTATAAAGATGCAATACACTTTGAGAATCCAAAACCCCCTGAGGCCCCCAAACCCCAGCCTTTTCTAGTTGACAAACTGGAGGAGGTTCCCTCTGTTGAGATCTCCCACCCTGGCATCGCAGATGACCTTCAAAAATTTGCAAAAAGAGCCATCATATGCAGATTCAATGGGCTTTGGCCACGCTCCAAAGACCTCTATGACTGGATCCATTCCAACTGGACTCGCAAGGTCAGCTTCTGTTCAAAAGGATATTTTATTGTTCTGTTCGACAATCCTAAGCATTATGAACAAGCTTTAGAAGAAGGTCCTTGGTTTATGGGAACTGCTGGGCTTTTCTTAACCCCATGGTTCCCAGATTTTGACCCAACAACTGCAGTTATCACCAGAACACCTATTTGGATCAGGCTTCCAAACTTACCAGCCCACCTGTGGCATATTGCAGTCTACAGAGGCATCGGCAACACCTTGGGCTGTTTTTTAATGGGAGATTACTGGCGGGAAAATCAGGGCCTTCACACATATGCCAGAATATGTGTGGAATTAGATCTAAGTAAGGGATTTCCAGACCAAATCAATCTCAAGATCAATGACTTTGTTTGGACCCTGAAACTGTATTACGAGAACACTGCCTTCCGTTGTCGCCACTGTCACCTAACAGGGCACCTGCAGAATTATTGCCCATCTCTCCCAGCAAAAATGAAAAAGGATAACATTGCAAAGACCAAGCCCAAGAGATGGACCCCTTGTTCTCCACCGCCAGCAATAAGCTCTGATTCCTCAAGCTCGGAAGATGAGGGGAGCGACGCAGAACCAGACCAGGCGCCTCAGACGATGGATCAGTCCACTGCTACTCCTGTGCATACCACTGCCACAGAGATCACCCAGAAACGCATCCATGAGACCTCCTCCTCTGAATCAGATAAGGAGATCCCCCTGTTGAAGAACTCCAGTCTTCAAGTTGTTTTAGCTCACACACCCCAGGACGGCTGGATAAAATTCAATAAAAAGAAAGGGAAAAACTTCGTGTTGAGCCTTCTGCCCATGTGGAGTAGAAGTCGGTCTTTTTGCTTTCTAGTCATTTGCTGTAGCTCCGTGCATGGTGCATTCCTTCTCCGGTACCGAGGTTGATAGTTACATCATTTCCGGTAGACTGGTTTCCTGTCTCTCCTGATTGTACCATATTTTTCTCAATAGAAATAGTTTAATTTTACTGAGAAAAAAAAAATGTTAGATGCCCAGCTTGAACCTTAAAAGATGCTTTGGTGAAGATAATGTTCACTGCTTTGTTGAACTTGGGCCAAATCCAATACGTCATCATATCCAGAGATTGGGCTAATTCTAGAGAGAGCACAGAGTCATCTACAAAGTGGATTTTAAAACATCTTGTAGGCACCTGATAAGGATCGTTCCTTCGGTTTGCACTTGACTCTAGCTAACCTAGAGCATTAGCTGTGATGAAATGTTTTATTGGACAAAGAAAACCCTTTCTGAAGGACCATTTCTGGCTCGCTGTCATCGTATCTGAAGTAAAATACCATTCTAATCTGTGTAGGACTTTATCAAAATCAATTTTGAGGAGCAAATCTTCTTGATGGATTTCTCCAGCCCACCTGATAGCTTTGAAGCTTCCACAATGTTATATAAAATTAATCTACCCATTAAGTAGCCACGTGTTAATTTATTTGTGGTTAATACTTCTGCAGGAGTCTTGAAAGCCATGTAAAGTAGAATGATTAGCATGGGATCATTAATTAAGTTCCTGTTGGATGAGTTGTGGTTTATAACTTTATATTGAATATGCCTGCATTAGTTTGCTTTACAAGTGGTTCTGGATGAAGAGCTTCCAAGCATATGTTTAAAAGGTTTCCCAATGGTGTCTGAGAAACCCTTGTAGAATTTTATAGGGAGACCATCTTTCCTTGGATATTATCATGTTTCAAGGAGGGATAGATCTGGGGTTAAGGCCAAGACGAGGAAGTAAGTTCCTCATTCCCACCACAAATTCCACTCGACACGGGCAATAGAATAGGGAAGTAAGTTCCACATTCCCACCACAAATTCCACTCGACATGGGAAATAGAACAGGGAAGTAAGTTCCACATTCCCACCACAAATTCCATTCGACACGGGCAATAGAACAGGGAAGTAAGTTCCACATTTGCTGAGTAATTTTCCTACACTCCAATGATTTGAGGTGGGAAACACTAAGCTTAACAATGAATTTGATATCATAGCATGTTACTGAAGTAAGGACCTCTATTGCATGAGTAAAATCACTTGAGAATGAAAAACCCATTTTTTTTTGCTTGTTGGACCAAGTGTAGTGCATTGGAATGGATCATGTGCTTTTACCTGCCATCAATGAGAGGAATGAACCTCATATTTATCACCTTCCTAGTTGATCGTATTCAAACCAGCTCCTAGAAGCCAACTAATAGCTCCTAGAAGCCAACTGATAGCAGTTGATCAGCTATCCATTGCCACAAACAGTTATCAGCTATCCATAACCACAAATGGCTCCTTTCTGGCTCTGAGTTAGGAGAGTATCAGTGGAGCTGAAATCCAAAACACTAGTTGAAAGAGTAGTAATTATATAAGCATACATGTTTTCTGGATCACAAATAGGTCTCTTTCGTGGTCTTAGCAAGGAGAAACGAAAAATGCTATTTGAAAGAGAAATAGGAATGTAAGCACACATGTTTTCTGGCTTATATTTATTTAGAATGTGGGGTGGGCCATAAGTAAACACCGCTAAGTGTCGGCGTTTACCAGATGGATGTTCTTTGTCTACACATATGTTGAGAAACAATTTTATTTCAAATTTTTGTCATGTTTAAGATTTGCTGTGTCAAGCTTCTGGATGGTGTAAATCAATGTTGGTAAATTATCCTCATCTAAATAGCAAAGATCCCAGCTGGTACTATTGTTTATTTATATTGTTGTCCAGAAATTCAATGTGTTGTGCTATATAATTTTGTGTTGTATTATATACATATTTTTTAAAACTAGTTTTAAAGTCTGCTAGTCATATATGATATTCAAAAACTTGATTATAAAATTTCCTTGTCTTTTTTTTTGTTAGTTGAACGTGTCTTTGGACGCTGACAAGGGAATCCCGGACTCCAAAAGAAGTACAATTATTAAAGATCTTACGTCATTCTTGTCTCCAATTCAGAATAGATTGCTCCAGTTTGAAGCAAAGCTGAAAGAAAGATGAATTTATGGTTTTGTTTAGAGTTGTTCAGGGTAATTGGTGCTGGGCTAAGCCTACTGTGGTTTTGTAACGTTGCCTCTTTCTGTCTGGATATTTTTACTGTGGTTTTGTGACCTTGAACTATAACTCTTTTGATATATTGTAACATTGACTGATATTGGACTGTAGAACACGTACAAATTCCAGTTTGCCTCTCAGAGGGTGTCCTCCACTGCTCATTCAAACTGGGCCCAAAATTTTGTTGGTTATAATAAATTGCATGCAAAATTCATAGATCATTACACGTCAAACCGAATTTACGCCTTGACTGACATTGCATTCAACATTGTGCACAAGTATGATTTACATGTATCAATTAAAACTATGATTGTATCTATATTTGATAATGCAAGTTGAATACAACATACAATACATAGGAGTGCTATGGCTATGAAGTTCAATATGAAATAATCTATTGAATGCTACTATTACTATTATATAAGGGGTGCTCTGCCAATGGCCATTTATTAGCTATGTGAAGAAGGCTTTGTGGATTTTGTATTTACCATAAGATTATGTATAGTTGAGTTGCAGACAACTAAGTAGAATTTGGTAGGAAGTTTGGAGTATGTGTAATTCATAATGATATTGTCTTCTCTTCATTGATGACTTTTCAATGTGTGAGTTTTGACCTAAGCCATTGCATTATCAACGTGTGAGTTTTTGTGTGCCTGTAAAGTTCTCATTTTCAAAAAAGTCTTAGTGTGGTTGGAGCCAAGGTGGGGATGAAACCTTGTACCAGCTCACCCACATCCAAATCTTCTCTGTGTGCCTTCTCTATCTTAATATCCTCCTCTATGGCCCCTCTATGGCCCTGATTTAGTGTTGAATGTGGGGGCAGAGTAACCTATTGAAAGGCCAAAGCCACTGCGGCAACATCTCCATTTTTTCCAAAACTTGTTCAAAATCACCTCTTAGGTATACATGTCAATTTACCTTGTTGGAGTATCAATTGAGCTATGCTTATAGAACCAATTGCAGCAATTATAATGAACAGGGAATTTACAGATCGATTGCAAATTGGCCAAGGTAACCCCCTTCGACTCTCAGCTCATTCCATGCGACTTATTTGAGATTCCCCTGGCAAGTCTCGGGCCCAAAGTTGGGGGTTTTAGAAAAGAAAATGTTTGAATAGTAAAGCACACAAACTAGAAGTGTAATTGGAAAACGTCAATGGATTTGGATACGATTCAAGCAGTGATCATCTACAGGTTGCTCCTACCAGTGAATAATGTGAAGTTTCAACACAAACACATGCCTATTTCTTCCATCACGCAAGGAAATTCATCCGTGATATATATCTCCAAAGCCCATAGCCTAGTTTCCTTACACTTACCCCTGCAATGGATTACTTTGAAATCTGCAGCAATATTTACAAAAGTTTGCAGTTGCATGAAAGAGAAGACTTCATTAAGAGACCACAGTCACAGACCTACTTTCCCTTCCTTAAAATTTCCCAGGCTAATACATTTTTAGTCAAAATTGTACTTACTAACTGTAAGGGACCTTGGTACAAAGTGGATGGCTTCTCTAGCTTTATGTGATTCACAACTAAAATTATATTTATCTACACATTATTCTAGTATAGACTAGTGTCAAACAATTGATACGATACAATTCTACTTCTTTCCTTTGCAAGTCAAGGTGCTTGTATATTCCTAGGCAGATGTTCATTCCTTGTGACTCCATAAGGGTATCAAAATAATATGGCATCCGTGATAGAAAGGTATTACTAGCTTGAGTTATGTGTGCGAAGTTAAAGGATAACCCTCTATTGATCAGCTATTGCTCTACTGGAGCACGTTGGTAGCACAACTTAATCTAATCAATAATGGAAGTAAGGAATGTTGCACCTAACTTCCACTTATATGATTGGAACAACCCACAAGCCATGCTGGGTGGTAAAATCTAAAGTTCCCTCTATATGAAGTAACATGGCTCTTGATGAATCAAGGCCCAGCAAGATCTTCCTTCGTAGTGCATGCTTAGGTCCCACAACTTCATTTCCTTTCTCTCAAGCCCATTCTTCAAACATTTCCCTCTTTTGTCACTGAGGGGAGACTTGGTTGGTGAACTGGGGGGTGCTGTTATTCACCCACCAATGTTCAAATCCTAACAGAGACATTCTACCCCCCTACTCTTTGTCTATGGAAGGTGTTACTTGCAACTTGAAAACATTCTCTTCTTTTAGTTGCTGAGCTAATGTATCGTTCAATTTTGTTCAGTTGTACAGCTTGAAGTCAAATTAATTGTAAAGAATCTTACTTCTTTTGTCCTTCCTTTCAATTGTTTTTTTTAAAAGAGTGGAGTCTAAACACTTACCCAAATTAATGTGTGTAGTTTTGCAATTTGGAAACAATGAATACGTGTGGGTGATGATCATTAATTAGTTGAAGTTCTCCTACCAACCACTGACAACTAACTTGCATGGAGAACTATAGAGTAGATAAAACGTGGTTTCCTTCAGCTTCACCAACTATTCCAAATTCTCATGTTCAATTTGTTAAACATGATCATTGAAAATATTTTCATTCACCTTCTCATTAGTGAAGGAATTGAGATGTCATAAATATGTGTCTATTGAAGTACTATATTCCTTGGCTTACCATATCTGTAAATCCCTTCTCCATCTATGGGAAAATTTTGTATAAGGGATTCTGGAGAATCACAGATTCTTCATTGATTTCACCATCGTCCTTAGGATTATAAATTACCTACAGTCTCCTTTTATGAGTATTGATGGTTGTAGGGGTAGAAAAAAACATTTCAAGAAGGTTTTCAAATGGGGTAGCAGTTTATGAAGTGGAGTTTATATATATATATATATATATATATATATATATATATATATTTAAATACATATTCCTTTAACTATTAAAGGAATGATATACATATGGCTTTAATATAAGAAAAAAGGGCTGCAAATGTAGCTTCCACAAACAAATCCAGGAGTCAAACAGAGATCACCAACTCACGTAATGTTTACATGTCTTGTCCATGAAAGAGACTACAGAAAACTACCCAAGTAAATAAATACTAAGAATTGACCACACTAGTTACACTAGTAGGCTAGTCATGGTAATTCTCTAGGGTAGGGTTCTAAGCCAAGATATGGGGATTGACACTAGGAAGCTAGAGTGGGGAAGCTTGAGACCATATGGCCAAGGGATAACATCATTACCTGCTTGTTTCTTGGTGGACTATGTTGGAATTTGGGTAGCTCAAAGGTTTTTTTGAGAGGTAAAAACCCACCAAAAGGAGTTGGTTGGGCAAGTTACCCAAGTAGTTGGAGTTTTGACCCAAAGATGTGGGTTTGGACCCAAGACAATTAATTATTTATTCTAATTTAAAAACTGTCATGATCATAAAAACTGTCTTCAAGGGGTATCTGAAGTATTTTTCCATGATGGCATCAAATTTATTAGCATCTTAACTTCCCTTTAGAGCAAACCTAATATGGTTAGTGGTTTACTTTCAGTTTAGGAGGAGAACGATGCATGTGCAACATGCTTGCCTTCAAAATAGTGTTGGAAGATCTTTGGTGAAGAAAAAGTATGGAGTGTGATGTGAAGTTTGGTATTAGTCTGTTGTGATCCTCTGTGGACCCATGAAGACACTTTCAGTATATAGTGCAAGGCATTTTCTCCTTATTGTTGACATATTTAGGAAAATGTACATGTTTTTCTTAATAATAAAGTTTGTTGCATTTGTTGAGTTCAAGAACTTAAGAGAGGAATGGAGAATGAATTAGGGAAGAGAATTAAAGTCCTTCAATCAGATAAGGAAAGGGAGTTTGCATCAAATGAATTTGCCAATTGTTACACAAGTGAAGGGATTTAAAGGCAAAGACAATTCTACACTTTATTTACTTGAATAGAATGGGCTGGTTGAATGAGGAAATAGGATAGTGCTGGAGATTTCCATATGTATATTTTTTGAAGGCAAGGGATTTCCAAGTAAGTATTTACTATCTTATTGATTATTGTCATCATCATTCTCAGTGGTGCCTCTAACGTCTCTGTTCAAACAAACCTAAAGTCTCTGGTCAAGTTATATGAGCTAGTATCATACATTGATCAAATGCATCTGAAGCAACCTGCCTACTATTCTCTATTTTTCATGTGTCAATGAGAAATATACCTTAAGTGTGATGATGCCTTTTTGTTCTGAAGCTTCTTGCTATCAACAGTATACTACAAGGTTTAGGCTTGTTGATGCCTTTTAGGATCCCTTCAAGTTGTTGGCCTTGTTCTGCAAACCACTCATTCATGACAGTGTTAATAACTATTATATCATGCCAGCAAACTCTAGAAGATCTTTGTGCTTAGCGAAACTCTATGATCTTCATAACTTACTCACCGCAGGTATACTTCAGTTAGGCCCACAGGAGGACTATCATGAACACTTTAGGATTATTTTCATATAAAAGGTTATTGTCACAGACTCACAAGGGTGTTGTATCAAAACACTGCAATGATAGTCTTAAGCAACTGCTGCAGGGCAATGATGAACCTTGAGGCTTACTACTGCAATAAGATAAAGCTATTGTATACAGTGAGACTACTTGACAACATAACTACTGTGGAAATGATGAGATCTTAATTCTGATTCCCTTTCACTTCTTCAACTTAAATGGTGTTGTAATGTAAATTATGTTTCCATAGTTGAAGATCTGAAGTATTTTTCAATATTGTTATTGTACCATGGCACCTGGATCGGATCCAGTGTTTATCAACACTTTTTTAATAGCATGTTTTATTTTCTTCCTGTTGTTGTTCATTGGAAATTCTAAACCACTTTCTCAACTGTTAGATTAGATGGAATATTCATGCATATTCAACTCTGTTAGTAGAAAAGAATGAACCATTTCAGGAATTAGCAGTTGGTGATATATGGTTGAAGTTGTACTTGTGGGATGTCAGAGCTATTAGCCGTCACAAGGGTGATTGATGGAAAACGTTTTGAATGCCTCCAAGAAACTTCCTCACTTCACTTGCAAGCTTTATCACCCCTTGGTTTGGATGGCCTATGACATTATAACAATAAATCAAGTTATAAAGTTCACTCCAACTGCAGAGAAACACAGTATTCAGAGCATGGATGTATGAAAGGGCCAGTATGTCAGAAGAAAAACTCACCAATGCTATCCATGGCTTGCTCCAACTTGAAAAGATAGTCACGGTTATTCCCACATGGACCAACAGCTTTTGCAATTTGCCTGCATACAAGATGTTGCCATCTGTAAGTGAAATTCTGTTGAAACGTTTTATACTTAAAACAAATATCATATTTCAAACATTTGGGTCAAATATACTGTTGTAAGTTACATACCTTGCCATTTCTTGCAGTGGAGCTGGGCACAAATAGTACTTGTTTATGTTCTTGTTTGGATTTGATATGAACCTGCAAGAATTATAAAACCAATGATTATGATGAATCTACCAGTGTTTATGATGAATCTGTCTAAAAATCAGGAGCAAAATGTATTTCCATATAAAACAAAGCCAACAAAAAATGAGACAAGCCTAGAGAAATTAAGGCGATGAGATCAAATCTGCTTGAACTCACACTAGGACGCTAGTCAGAAATGGGGTTGCAAATTCTCTTTTCTCCTACAATAACAAATCCACCATTGAAGATCAGACATCATATGAAAATTTCAAACACATGAATAGCTTCTATATATTTCCAAGAAAATTGTTAGGCAAAGTTGCCATATATAAAGAAGAAATTTAAATATATATATATATATATATATATATATATATATATATATATATATATATATATATATATATATATCTCGTTCTAGGGATCTTCGTCTTTCAGAAGTCGTATAGGGTTTCTAGATTTGTGCGGTGTTTATTATCGTTGTGAATTGTGTGTGGAAGCTCGAACTGGGATTGAGTTTAATACATAGTTCAATGCTTATATTTTTTTATAATCTAGAGCCAATTCGTCCCTTTGTCTTGTCCATTCTCGCCGCATTTCATGATTGAAAGTAAGATTAGGTCAAGGTTCATCAAGGGTGAAAACTGTTTCAGTCATAGTTGACTTCATCACATCCATGGACAAGTTTCCAGTAATTGATATCTGGCCAGATTTTTCATGCCTATAGAACAATATGGTTCTTTGGGTTATATTTTATTTGGACTTATAAGTTATAACTACCAGATTTGAAAAGATGCATGTACTGAAAAACGTATCTCTCCTTGTACAAATTTAAAACAAGACAACATTTGTACAACAATACTAGGAGAGCATTGGCAAGTTCTAGAGTGGGCCTCCTCTCCAATCAATGGAGCTATCAGGTAAATACAGGGTGCCACTGCTACTACTTGTGGGATTCTGCTACAAACAGATTCATGGCATGGCATGGGCATGACACGGGGAATTCCGAATGGAGTTTTTCTAATGGTTCTCTTCATGTTGATGGTTATAATTTTAACAAATTCAACAGGGTGGTTGCAACTGGCACATATTCCTTTCAATGTCCAGATTTTGAAGGCATGAGAAGGAATAATATTTTGAAGAAGTGAGAAGCAGTTCACCTTATTATAGTTACCATGCTAGGTCTTCCTTTAAGAGATTCCCAGCATCAAATCATTTCCATAAATATGGTTGTGTAAGAGTCATGATGGTGTTGTAATGTAAATTATGTTTCCATAGTTGAACATCTGAAGTATTTTGCGATATTGTTATTGTACCATGGCACCTGGATCAGATCCAATGTTTATCAACACTTTTTTAATAGCATGTTTTCTTTTCTTCCCATTGTTGTTCATTTCTCCTCAAACTCCTCTCCAACCTCAATATCAGTGCTAGTAGTAGCATGAGCAACAACACTACACTTAGCAGAACTAGAAGAACGTGTTTTCCAAACTGCACGAGAACTACTTCCCTCATGAGTCACCATGTGCCATGCTTGGTCTCGATGGTTCTCTTCCTTCTACTCCTGGTTCAACTACCATATCTTCATTGGAACCAACAACCTGAACTCCACTAGACAACAATTCACCAATTTGTAGTAGTGATTCGCCATTTGTACTGGTGATTCACCATGTTTTTACAAGATAATATAATCTCGTGAGAGATTCGCCAAAAAATTATATATACATATTATATTATTAATAAAATCGCCTTCCATTTTTCCTATGTATCATGGGGATTCGCCCATTTATTATATATATAAATTTAGGGGGGTTCTTAAAATTTTCCCTGGTCTTGTTTCCGTCGGTTCCACTTCCTTAAGGTCATTTAGGAGGTTTAATCTCATATTAGTAGCCTCTCATCACATGTTTAACCTGGTTGGCTGGTTACTAGGGTAGATGTGGGAAGATGGTGTTACATTCAACAATAGTACTAAGCGATTATTTATGGTCATGCCAAACAATGGAATTTCACACACTGTAATAGTTAACTATGTCAATACAAATATCCTTGATGCCCTTGGGGTTAGGCCTCGCGTGTAAGGCCAATGGTTATATCCCCTCGGGAGGGTATGCCGAGAGTTTCCCATGGACGTGGCGGGTACATATATGTGCGACCACATTGGATTCGCGAACCACAACGTCAAAAAGAAAAAAAAATGTGAATACAACATTTATCAAACCATGTAAACAACTTTGTAACTCAGTAAAGTATCAACTAATGTAAACAACTTTGTAACTCAGTAAAGTATCAACTAACACAAAGGCCTAATATATCATTAGAGCCAACCACGAATAACATATTCCTCCATAAACAATCTTGTTAGTGCAACATATGTATAGTTGAATATGCTTATTTTATTAACTTAGATGATTGGAAATTGAGGGAGGGACTTCAACTCTCCACCCAACCATAGGCTAGCCACATTAAAATCTTTCTTGAAATTGACTACCCGTGAGTCGGATTCAAATATTGAGGAGTTAAGTGATAAAGGGAATTTACACCAATACAAGTCAATCAAATCACATGGGAAACTATAGTACAAGGTGCCTCCACCTGACACCCAAGAGTCTATAGCACACAATGTATCCACCCAATCAAACACTTTAGGGAATCCACAGCACATAGTGCTCCACCCAAAAATCACTACTGGAATGCAGAGCCTATAATGTCTCCACTCGATTCATACTACAAGAGTCCAGAGCCCACAATGCCTATACCTACCATATTGCAGGAATCTTGAGCACACCATGCCTCCACCTGTTAGGCTTCACAGGAATTTAGAGTCCACCCTTAGTGTCTCCACCTGTGAAACACCACAAGAAGTGTTATATTACATAATGTCTCCACCTTTGAAACACCACAAGAAGTGTTAGAGCACACAACATATCCACCCGTGAAACAACACAATAAGTGTTAAAGTACATAACGTCTCCACTTGCTAAGCAGGAATCCAGAGTCCATCGTATCTACACCTTCTCAACCCAACAATATTTCGCTTTACACCACACTCCTTAGCATGCTTCCATGTTTGTGCATATGTTGATATTCAACCCTTTTCTTTAACAAATTCTCTTACAATTCTCCTTATTACACATATGAGAGTGTCGATTCCCCTTGTATCCTCCTTCATAACTGGGCATCTCCAAGCATTCAGTGACCTGGGCCCACAACTGCACCCACAACAAGGCATGCATGCGGTTATGAGACTATAAGACAACCATAAACCTAGCTGCCAGTGGATATGACCTAAAATATTCAGTTCTGAGTATGCAATCCTGGGATCTGTGCCACCTTTTCAGGCCAACTTTCATACCACTACCCAAAATTGCCTAAAACTTTCCAGAAGCATGATTTACATGATGACAATTCCAAACAATCAAAACTCAAGCAAGAACTTGACTTAGAAATGTCTAATCCATAACGAAAATTTCATCAAACATATGGTAAACATGTAAGCTACAGGTCCTGAATGCATATTTGATCATTTTAGCTTGAGATTAATTTGAGAATCTCCAAGAAGGCTCTATGCCCTCTCCACATATCTGCAACAACAAAAGTAATTCCATGCATCCATAAACCATTCATATATTTGTTAAAACATGTCAAGAGCCATAGGTAATACAAATCATGTAACCAACATAGTAACCATGGCAACTCAACCATAATATCACCAACATAATCACTACAAGATACATGAATCACAATAGATGAATAACTCTTATTAATATATGAAAATACCAACCAAGTCAGGGACTTCCACGTACCACTCGACCATATATTGGGCTAAACCAAATATATCTTTCAACTAATCACCTTTGTGCCATATTCCAAGAATGAATGTGGAATTTCATGGGATAAACCAAGACAAAACCAAATTATGGATTTTAGAGACCAAAGCACCTTAACCCTCAACCATAGTGATTCCACCTCTATAGTCGGACATCACTAACACCAACTAGATTGATCTCTACCCAAGCTATCTAGGGCTCCAGGAACTAGTAACTCGACCCACAGCCTTCTAGGGCTCCAGGGTGTTTGTGCAACCTGACTCTAGGGAATAGTAACTCAACCCACCAAGGTCTCCAGAGCGTTTGCCCCAACTTAGGCTCTAGGACTAATAACTCAACCTAAGATATTCCAGGGCTTCCACAAAATTTGTTCCAACCCACAACCATAAGGAACATGAGAACCAATAAAAAAACAATCAAGCAGAAAAACCCACAACACCATGTTTATCCAGGAAATGGAAATGAAAGGCTAAAGCCAATGTCAATCCAGAAATATTTCCATGCCAACGACAACACATAACTAGAAAACCACATGCATATACCATGCATCCAAAACAAGTAAATCACACATGCAACTTGTTACCTGCAAAAAATCTAGTTGTAGTTGTTGATCCAATTGTTCCCTTATGTTTTCTTATTTTCCTTTGCCTTCTTTCTCCAAATCCAATGTATGCCCAAGTGCTCCAATAATTCTCTAATTGTACAAGAGTATGAGAAAGTGAAATGAGAGCTCCAAAACTAAACTGAAAAAAGCCATGAAGTGATCCTTAAGAGTATTTTTATCATTGAGACCTTTATTTTCTTCATTTTCCTTCATTTTCCCTCTAATTTCCCTTGCATACAAATTCTTGTCTCTCCACCTTTATTTTCTCCTATTTTCCTTTATTTTCATAATAAATGTTAATTATTGCCTCTTTGCCTTTTCCAATTTCCTTAGTCATAAATAAATTGAAAGTGACCCAATGTGATGTTTCCCTTCCATTTAGCTTGGAATACATGTCCCATAACCTTGGTATTATATTTTTTTTACATGGAAAAACCAACCATGGGTTGTTACAAACCCCTCCCCCTTGGGGGAACATTGTCCTTAGTGTTCAATGACACCTATGACCAACAAACTTCTGAAAATAAAACTTACTGCCTATGGAGCATTATAACCATCTTGTTACAATGTTTACAATGACCACTTTTGAAAACATAACAAACATATCGTTTATTGGATATTTATAACACAACTCATTGCGATATTAATAATAATAACCACATACATACTCATGCACATTTTCTTCAACCAACAAATAATCATATTGTTTATGGAGCTTTATAACTACAACTTGATACAATATTTATAATAATATACCATATACATATGCACATTTTTTCTAACTATAAAATAAAAGGATACAATGCCCACATTAGTCAACAAGGGAATCCAGAGGCTCATACCTCCAGCCTCAAAAGTAGTACATGGATTCACCTCCTTCCCAGGAAGTCAAAAATCCATTGCTGAAGTCAAAGTTCACATCCAATATCCAACACTACTATCCTCACGTTACTTGTTTTCCTAGTGATCAATTACTGGCTCATTCTTCTAGGGCACACTCCTAATATGCTTATGATTTAATATGGAAATGCTAATGACAAAAAAAAATTCATTCGCTAGCCTTCCCTTCTCTGCTACATAGTCCCTCGGGCAATCCGATTACACCCTTCTATTTAGTCACATACATTTCAATTTTGGTTGGCATCCGCTTCTCTACTACATAGTCCCTCGGGCAATCCGGTCATCCCCTTCTGTGTAGTCACATACCTTTCAATATTGGCTGGCATCCCCTTCTCTGCTACATAGTCCCTCTGGAAATCCATCCCATGGTAAGGTTTCCTCACATCGAAATGTCTAAAAGCCAAGGATCACTGCCTTAAAACCACCATACTAGTCATATCATACTCATGGAAATCAATGGAAAATATTGGATACAAGTGTCCCACAATGGCCCTGTTCCTGAATGCTTTACCATCATATTGTTGCATGCTCCAATTCCTTTCATTGTTGTTGGTAACATTCTGGAAACCAGTTCCAACCACCCCAAACTGGCATTTCCAACCACCCTGTAGGTTTTAACCCTGTACAAAAACTACATGCAAAGGAATTATTAAAACAAAAAAATATACAATGGCAAGAACATAAAACAAATATACACAGATATTTTCCCCTGGATGATTTTTCATTATATTCCTTTCAATGTTACAATACATATATATACATGCTGAAGCATTCATAAACCTGAATCCATAACCCTATATTAGAACATAATTGTAGTTCCCTTGACCAGATCTACAAAATACCACAGGAAAAAAACCATCATGCCCAAAACCATGTGCCAAACCCATGCGCAAAACCATGGGTAGGTTCACCCACCATCTTTGGGTCCTCCCTACATCCTTGGCTCCACCCAACTATTATTGGGTCTGCATAAAAAAATTCCCTAGGCACTGCCCTAGACCCCGTGCAAGGGTGCTACCACCCCCATGCAAACCCCCCAACACACCCAAACCTAGGAATTTTCCATGCTTTCTTGTTCCAAGCACATAGTTGTCATTAAATTCAAAATAAATTGAAATAAATTCGAATCATACCTCATTGGTGGCTCGTTAATAAGGTACACCTGAATTTTTATTTACTTCCTGGCACAACAAGTCAAACTAGCTCTTCGATCAAGTAATCATGTATAAGCATATCACATCTGATTAGATCAAAACACAACCATCATAAGTCAGAATCATATATCACATGCATAATTAAAACTGAAATAAAATATTGATACTTATCTTTCAATTGATTCTTTGCTTCTATCTTTGTTCTTTGTACTTTCTGTACACACATTGGATTGGTTTCCACACCCGACAAGCACCCAATGCCTTCTCTTATCTTCAATCACGTGCCCATACACACAATGTACATCACATGCATAAACCTAGTTTACAACACCCAGTGTACAACACAACGCATACACCTACACTCAGTGTACAACACAATGAATCCACATGTCACGATACAATGACTACACAATACACATAACACATAACCACATGTACAACATGTACACAGTACCACTTGTACAACATGTACATAGCACCACGTATACAACAAGTACACAACACCATATGTATAACATGTACACAACACCATATGTATAACATGTACACATCACCACATGTACAACATGCACACAACACCACCTGCACAACATGCACACAACACCACATGTACAACATGTACACAACACCACATGTGCAAGATGTACACAACACCACATGTACAAAATGTACACAACACTGCTTACACAACATGTACATAACACCACATGTACACAACACCACTTGCACAACATGTACACAACACCACATGTGCAAGATGTACACAACACCACATGTACAACATGTACACAACACCATATGTTCACAACACCACCTGTACAAAATGTACACATCGCAACATTTACACAACACCACATGTTCAACATGTACACAACGCCAGCTACACAACATGTACACGACACCACAGGACATAACATCACTTACGCGACATGTACACAACAGCACCTGGACGACATGTACACAACACCACATGTACAACATATACACAACACCACTTGTACAACATGTGCACAACACCACATGTGCAACATGTACACAAGAGTAGTATTGCACATGCGGAGAACACATTGTCTCTACCAGGAAACGTTGCTTCTAGTGTCTTTCCACTATTCATGCTTATCTCGGCATGCAGCAGATTGCATTGCTTTCATTTCACTGTTATGAAACCAACTCCAAAAATAGAAGAAAAGAGAGATGAACGTGTTATAAATAAGCCACTTCGAGGGGGAAACCTCCTTTACATTACATAAATGAACAATTCTTGGATGATACAAATGAAAAAACCTCCTTCTATATATAGGAGTCCATGGGGTCACAATATAATCCTAGCCGACTTAACAATAATAATGTAAGGGCACAATAATAATAATATTGGGGTTACAGGGGTACAACAATAACAATAAGGGGATTACACTAACAACAATAAGGACTATACAAGTAATAATTGGACCTAACATGCCCCTCTCCTTCAAAAAAGTGTTGTCCTCAACGCTTGAGTAGCTCTGGATGCTTCTATATAAAATTCTCATCCTCCCATGAAGAATATTTAGTGGGTAAGTTCTTCCATTTGATGAGATACTCTTAAATTGATCTATTTCGTAGCTGTCAAGTTCTTATTTCCGTGACTGCTTCAAGTTCCAATATGATTTTTCGTTCCTCATCAAGTTCTGGAAATATTGTTTGAAATAGAAGTTTGTCCCCTATAACCTTCTTTAAGCATGAAACATGGAAAAATGGATGCACTCATGAAGAAGCATGAAGCTTCAATTTGTATGCCATAGTACCAATCTTTTGCAACACCTTGTAAGGAACATGCTACTTTGGCGATAATTTATTATCCTTCTTAGCTTGCTTGAGGGACATTTGTTTGTATGGTTGTAGCCGTAAAATTACCCAGTATCCTACATCAAAACTTCTCTCGCTGCAATGTTGATCTGCCTGTTGTTTCATTCAATTTTGTGCCATATTTAGGTTATCCTTTAAGAGTTGGAGAACAACTTGTTGATGCTTGATGTGATCTTCCACTTCTTGAACCTTATAATTTTCTCTTAAAGAAAATGTGATGGACGGTGGATGATATCCATAAAGTGCCATAAATGGGGTCATTTTTGCTGTAGTATGGAAGGAAGTGTTATACCACCATTAAGCGAGAGGTAACCACTTGACCCATTGTGTTTGCTTATCAGATACAAAACAACGAAGATATCCTTCCAAACATTTATTCACTATCTCAATTTGACCATCGGATTGAGGATGATAATATGAGATATGAGCTAGTTGAGTACCCAAACAAGAAAATAATTGCGTCCAAAAATTTCCAGTAAAAATGGGATCTCTGTCACTTACAATAATATTTGGGTTTCCATGTAGCTTTTGAATTGTTTCCATAAATGCAGTAGCAATTGTACTTGCTTTAAATGGATGAGATAATGCACAAAAGTGTGCATACTTAGTAAGTCTATAAACTACCACCATGATGACACCCTTTCCTTCGGACTTAGGTAAACCCGTGATAAAATCCATTGAAATCTCCTCCCAAAATTGACTTGGAATGGAAAAAGGTTGTAGAAGACCTAGGGTCTTAATTGTCTCAACTTTATTTTGCAGGCAAACCAAACATTCTTCCACAAATTTTTGAATATCGAATTTAAGGCCATCCCAAAAAAATTCTTTCTTCACCCTGTGGTAAGTTTTTAAAAATCCTGAGAGTCCTCCTAAAGGAGAAGTGTGCAATTCCAAAAGAATCTTTTGTTTTAGTTGGGAATTCTTGCAAAAATATAATCGATCTTTGTACCCTAAGGAATCATTTTTCCAACTAAATGTATCAGATGTACTAGGATCTCGCTGCAACTTTTGAATGAGTGTCAACACTTCTTCATCCTTCTTCCATTCATCCCTTACTTCGGTTATCCAATTTGGTTGGATAATAGAAATGGCAGAAAGCAATGCTTCCACCTCTTCATCCTTTCTTGAGAGTGCATCTGAAACAACATTTAGCTTCCCTTTTTTGTGACACATTTTTGCTACTCTTCTGAAGATATTCTTTGTTCCAAAAAGTGTTTAAGACTATCATGATCAGTTTTAACCTTGAAGTGTCATCCCATTAGGTAAGGTCACCATTTCTTTAGTGCATGTAGTATTGCCAACATTTCCTTCTCATAAATAGCTTTCTATAAATACTTTCCTTTGATTGGACGACTTTCAAAAGCAATGGGTCTTCCTTATTGCATTAAAACAACACCAATTCCATTTCCTGAGGCATCACATTCCACAATAAAGGTTTTTGTGAAGTCTGGCGTAGCTAAGACCGGTGCTAGGCACATTGCCTCTTTTAGATGTTCAAAGGCCTTAGTTGCTTCAGGAGTCCATGAAAATGCATCTTTCTTCAATAATGTTGTTAGAGGTGCTGCTATTCTCCCATAATTCTTAACAAACTTGCGATAATACCCTGTTAACCCGAGAAATCCTCGCAACTTCTTTATGGTTGTGGGGACTTTCCATTCCTTAATGGCTTTAACTTTGTTAGGGTCTACTTTAACACCCTCGTGAGATACAATATGACCCAGATATTCCACCTCTTGTACTCCAAAGAAACATTTGGATGTTTTTGCATATAATTGTTTCTCCTGCAATAGTTTGAGCACCTTGCCAACATGTTGAACATGATCCTTCCAAGACCTGTTGTAGATTAGTATATCATCAAAAAATACTAGCACAAATTTTCTAAGGAAGGGCTTGAAAATGGAATTCATCAACCCTTGAAATGTAGAAGGTGCATTGGTAAGGCCAAAAGGCATGACCAAAAATTCATAATGACCCTCATGAGTTCGAAATGTTGTTTTCGGAATATCTTCAGTCTTCATTATAATTTGATGATATCCTGAACGAAGATCCAACTTGTTAAAATAAATTGTTCCATGTAATTCATCTAATAATTCACCAATCACAGGAATGGGAAATTTATCTTTAATAGTGAGCTTATTGAGCTCCCTATAATCCGAACACATGTGCCATGATCCATCCTTCTTGTGAACCAATACTACTGGAGCAGAGAAAGAACTTTGACTAGGTTGAATTATACCAGCCACTAACATTTCTGCAATCATACGTTCAATTTCTCTCTTTTGGACATAAGGGTATCTGTAAGGCCTGATGTTTGGAGGTACACTTCCTGGAATCAAAAGAATAGCATGATCATGATCACGAATAGGTGGGAGTCATTTAGGATTTTCAAACACCTTGGAATGATTGTCCAAGACTTTTTGGAGATCCGAAGAAATATATGATTTTGATGTTGGAACTTCTAATGAGCATAATTGTGCAATTATGCCTCTTTGTTATTTTTTCAGAAGCTTTGTCATGACATTAGAGCTTATTATCTTTCCTGACTTCCCTGCAATACCCTGTAATTTGATTTCCTTTCCTTCCGAAAAAAATTTCAAGAATAGTTCTTGAAAATTAAAAGCTATCGTCCCCAAAGATTGTAATCATTGTACTCCTAATACAACATCAGCACGTCCCATTGGAATGGAAATCATTGGACTATTCAATACATATTCCCCCATGGTTAGCTTGATATTATGGAATTTTCCAGAGCAATTTATAGTTACTCCATTTGCAACCATCACTTGACATTCTGGTGTTAGGTATATGAAACAATTCAATTCCTTGGCTACCCTACAATTAATAAAATTATGGGTACTACCCAAATCAATCAACACTATTACCTTTTTCTTCCTTATATGTCCTTATATCTTGAGAGTTTGAGGAGTGGTAATTCCTGCCAATGCATTACATGATATGTTCAGACTCATTTCTTCTTCTTCTAGGGTTGGTTCCTGGTGTATATCCTCTTCTTTTGAAGTTTCTTGTTCATTTTTTTCCTCGTCCTCACAATCTATGTACAATAATTTCTTCTCAGCACACTTATAACCTTTAGTGTATTTGCTATCACAACTATAGCAAAGCCCTTTTTCTCCTTTTTCTTCCAATTTTCGTGGTGTCAACCTTGTAGGTTGTGGAAGTCTAGGAGTAGGAACACTTCCATCTTTATAGATGTGAGTTGTAGGCTTCCTTGTTGCCATAATTTTACATTCTATTTTTCTTGCCAACCTGAATGCCTTCTCCAATGAATCAGGTTCCCAAACGTGAACTTCATGTTGGATGTTATCCTTCAAAGTCCCTATGAAGACATCAATCCTGTGTTACTCTGGAATATCAGTTACCCTTATATTCAAGTTTTGGAAGTCCTCAATGTTCTCCACCACTGAACCCTTTTGTTTGAGATTTATCAATTGGCTAAAGAAGGTGTTGCTCTTTGTATCCTCATAATGTGCTATCATTTCCTCCGTAAAAATTGACGAAGTCACAATTTTTTTACGGGAGCAAAGCGATCTATACCATAAAAATGTATTTCTTTCTAAATGTAAAGTTGCAATGGATACCTTTTGTGTGTTTTTCACATTAATGAGATCAAAATATTGCTCCATCTGTAGTATCTATGTTACGGGATCCTTTCCATCAAACTTCCTCATATCCATCATTGGAATATGGTGGTTCTTCATTCCAACATTATATTTTATGAAATCAAGATTAACCTTTATTTTGTTCTCGTAATGAGTTTCCACTACTATCTTTCTGCAATTAGGAATCATTTCTTTTATTAACCTTGTCATAAAACCTTCCATGTCTTCTTTAGATCATTCTTCATGTCTTCTATGTTGTCTTCCATTTTTTCATCGATCTTAGCTTCCATGTAATCCATCTTAGCTTCCATGCCATCCATCTTATCTTCCATGCAATTCTTCAAACGATCCATCTCAGCTTCAACGCCTTTCTTCAAACCATCCATCTTAGCTTCCACGCCTTTCTTCAAAACTTCCATTTCATTTTTTGTTGCTCTTTGCGAGAGCAATATTTGGTGCACTTGCTCTTGTAATTTTGATATGTCATGTTGCACTTCTTCCTCTTCATGAGTCATAGTAGAGCCTTATGAAGGCTTAACGTGTGTTGAATTCTTTTTAGTTGAAATTTTAGAACCCAATACTGATATCTATGCTTCAATATGCCCTTGGAATCACTTCAAACTGATTTTTCACACAAGACTTATGTAATTCGAAGAAAAAAAATACACACCTTTTTCTTGATTTTGAGGAGCTTGATATTGAAATTGAATTATCTCTGTGATTTTGTATCTTCAATATCTGAAATTTGGCCTTGTATTAGCCCTCTAAATCTTCTTTCGAATGCCACAGGTCTGACCTAATTTGGATTCTTCAAGGTAAAGTTATGCCCAATCTCCCATAATGACTTAATTATGGACTGTTTTAGTAGAGCAAACTTCTACGATGTGCCACGTGTCATTGTTTCCTCCTTCGGATCTTAAATTGATAAACAGGAAACTAATGTTTGTGTACTTTCGGCCACTTTTTACAGAATTCCAATCCAACGCTCAGAGAGAGAGAGTTATGACGATTTTCCCACGATCACTCCTTTGAGATGAAATTAGGGAGCCTGAAAATACCCTAACTTCCACAGATCATATCTCCGAAAATATTGCGAATCAAGATCTAAAATGTTTATAGGAAGTTCCTCAGGATTTTGGCTTCGCTCTGTAAAAATTTTAGCTTCTGAACCTTCGTAGAAAAAAAATTATTGCACAAATTCCACGATGACTTGTTTTAAGTGAAATTTGAGAGTTTGAAAAAACCCTAACTTCCATAGATCATATATCCAAAAAGATCGCGAACCAAGATCTGAAATTTTTACACAATGTTCTAAGGATTTCGGCTTCGCTCTGTAAAACTTTCAGCTTCTGAAACTTGGTAGAAAAGAGTTATAGTGAAAATTCCACGATGGCCTTTTTGGAGCAGTGAAACCCCATAGTCCAAAGCTCTAATACCAAATGCTATGAAACCAGCTCCAAAAATAGAAGAAAAGAGAGATCAATGCCTTATAAATAAGCCACTTAGAGGGGGAAACCTCCTTTACATTACATAAATGACCAATTCTTGGATGATACAAATGATAAAACCTCCTTCTATATATAGGAGTCCGTGGGGTCACAATATAATCCTAGCTGACCTAACAATAATAATGTAAGGGCATAATAATGACAATATTGGGGTTACAGGGGTACAAAAATAACAATAAGGGGGTTACACTAACAACAATAAGGGACTATACTAGTAATATAGGGACCTAACATGCACTGATGTATCCTTCAGCATTTCCTACCACAACATAAACATAGGCACAATTATAAGCATACAATATCAAATTTTATCCATGCAATACTAACCTCATAGATCTCTCAGGGCCACTCTACCCACTTGATTCCTCATAGAACCAAGATCCTCTTCATTCCATTCACCTGCATAGTCAATATTTTCTCCACAAGAATGATCCCTGACGACCCTGTCAAACAATGGCGCGTGTGCGCTCACACACACACACACACACATAATCATTAGCATATTCACATCGCAACACAATTACCAATGTTCATAAGATCAAGGTTAATAGAACCCCCTTTATCCGTGCACAACATGCACAATATTGAGAACAACAGTTCCCAACACAGCCAATGCATATGATGCCTCCATTCCATTTACTTTACCTTTCCTAATGCCATTATCATGATTGTCCTACCACCGTCCAATTATCCGAATGGACCCAACCAACCCAACTAGCTATCATATTCTGTTAGGTCCCTATATTACTAGTTTAGTCCCTTATTGTTATTAGTGTAGCACCCTTACTGTTATTGTTGTATCCCTTTAACCCCAATATTGTTATTATTGTGCCCTTACATTATTATTGTTAGGTCGACTAGGATTATATTGTGGCCCCATGGACTCCTATATATAGAAGGAGGTTTTGGTCATTTGTATCATCCAAGAATTGTTAATTTATGTAATGTGTTGTAGGTTTCCCCCTTGAAGTGGCTATTTCTAGGGCGTTGATCTCTCTTTTCTTCTATTTTTGGAGCTAGTTTCATAACATTTGGTATCAGAGCTTTGGATTTTAGGGTTTTGTTGATCCAAACAAGTCATCGTGGAATTTTTGCTATAAATTTTTTTCTACGAAGATTCAAAAGCTTAAATTTTTAGAGTGCAAAGAAGAAATCCTGAGGAACGTCGTTGAAAAATTTCAGATCTTGGTTCACAATATTTTCGAAGATATGATCAATGGAAGTTAGGGCTTTTTCCAGGCTCTTGAATTTAACCTAAATAGGTCATCATGGAATTTTCGCTATATTTTTTTTCTACGAGGGTTCAGAAGTTGAAATTTTTACAGAGCGAATTCGAGATCCTGAGGAATGTTGTGGAAAAATTTTAGAGCTTGAATCACAATATTTTCAGAGATATCATCTGTGGAAGTTAGAGTTGTTTCAGGCTCCTGAATTTCATCTCAAAGAGGTGATCGTAGGAAAATAGTCATAAATATCTCTCTCTGAGCATCAGATTATAATTTTGTAAAAAGTGGCTGCAATTACACAGATTGAAGTTTTCTTTGTATCAATTTCAGTGCCGAAGGAGGAAACAGTGACACGTGGCACGTCGTACAAGTTTTCCCTACTAAACCAGTCCATAATTAGGTCATTGTGGGAGATTGGGTATAACTTTTCTTTAAAGAATCCAAATAAAGGTTAGACCTATGGCAATTGAAAGAAGCTTCATAGGTCTACTAAATGGCCAAATTTCAAACGTTGAAGATCTGAAATCACAAAGATAATTCAGTTTCAATATCGAGCTCCTCAAAAGTAAGAAAAAGGTGTGTATTTTTTTCTTCGAATTGTATAAGTCTTGTGTGAAAAATCCGTTTGAATTGATTCCAAGGATATATTGTAGCATAGATATCAGTATTGGGTTCTATAATGCCACCTAAAAATAATTCAACACCCATTAAGCCTTCAGAAGTATCTACTATGACTCATGAATATGAAGAAATGCGACATGACATATCAAAATTACAAGAGTAAGTGCACCAAATTTCGCTCTCACAAAGAGAAACAAAAAATAAGATGGATGGAATGGAAGCTGGCATGGAAACTAAGATCGACGAAAAAATGAAAGAAAACATGGAAAACATGAAGAATGATCTAAAAGCAGACATGGAAGGCTTGAAAAAGTTGATACAAGAAATGTTTCCTAATGGCGAAAAGATAGTAGAGGAAATTCATGATGAGAACAAAATAAATGTTAATCACGATTTCATAAACTCTAATGTTGGATGGAAGAACCATCATATTCCAAAGATGGATATGAGGAAGTTTGATGGCAAGGATCCCGTAACATGGATACTACAGATGGAACAATATTTTGATCTCAATAATGTGCAAAACACACAAAAGGTACGCATTGCAACTTTACATTTAGAACAAAATACATTTGTATGGTATCGATGGCTTTGCTCCAGTCAAAAAAATTTCACTTGGTAAATTTTTACGGAGGAAATGATAGCACATTATGAGAAACAACACCTTCTTTAGCCAATTGATAAATCTCAAACAAAAGGTTTCAGTGGTGGAGCACATTGAGGACTTCCAAAAATTGAATATAAGGGTAACTGACATTCTAGAGGAACACATGATTGATGTCTTCATAGGGACTTTAAAGGATAACATCCAACATGAAGTTCACATTTGGGAACCTGATTCATTGGAAAAGGAATTCAGGTTGGCAAGAAAAATTGAATGTAAAATTATGGCGACAAGGAAGCCTACCACTCACACATATAAAGATGGAAGTGTTGCTACTCCTAAACTTCCACAACCTACAAGGTTGACACCATAACAATTGGAAGAAAAAAGAGAAAAATGACTTTGTTATAGTTGTGATAGCAAATACACTAAAGGTCATAAGTGTGCTGAGAATAAATTATTTACATAGATTGTGAAGAGGAAGAAGAAAATGAACAAGAATCTTCAAAAGAAGAGGATATACACCAGGATCCAACCCTCAAGAGGAAGAAATGAGTTCGACCATATCGTGTAATGAATTGGAAAGAATTACCATTCCTCAAACTCTCAAGATAGAAGGACATATCAAGAAGAAAAAGGTGACAGTGTTGATTGATTCGGGTAGTACCCATAATTTTATTCATTGTAAGGTAGCCAAGGAATTGAATTGTTTCCTATACCCAAAACCAGGATTTCAAGTGATGGTTGCAAATGGAGGAACTATAAATTGCTCTGGAAAATTCCATAATATCAAGCTAACCATGGGGGAATATGTATTGAATAGTCCAATGCTTTCCATTCCAATGGGAGGCACTGATGTTGTACTAGGAGTACAATGGTTACAATCTTTGGGGACAGTAGCTTTTAATTTTCAAGAACTTTTCTTGAATTTTTTTTCAAAAGGAAACGATGTCGAATTACGGGGTATTGTAGGGAAGCCGAGAAAGATAATAAGCTCTAATGTCATGACAAAGATTCTAAAGAAAGAACAATATTAGGTCCCTATATTACTATTTTAGTCCCTTATTATTATTAATATATCCCTTTTATTGTTATTGTTGTACCCCTCTAACCCCAATATTGTTATTATGGTGCCCTTAAATTATTATTGTTAGGTCGGCTAGGATTATATTGTGGCCCCATGGACTCCTATATATAGAAGGAAGTTTTGGTCATTTGGAGCATCCAAGAATTGTTCATTTATGTAATGTATTGGAGGTTCCCCCCTCGAAGTGGCTGATTTCTAAGGCATTGATCTCTCTTTTCTTCTATTTTTGGAGCTGGTTTCACAACATTTGGTATTAGAGCTTTGGATTCTGGGGTTTCGCTGCTCCAAACATGTCATCGTGGAATTTTCGCTATAAATTTTTTCTACGAAGGTTCAGAAGCTGAAATTTTTAGACCCTAAATCTCGAGGAGCATTATTGCAAAATTTCAGAGCTTGATTCACAATATTTTCAGAGATATGATCTGTGGAAGTTAGGGCTTTTTGTAGGCTCCTGAATTTAACCTAAACAGGTCATTGCGGCATTTTCGCTATAAATTTTTTTTCTACGAGGTTTCAGAAGCTGAAATTTTCACAGAGAGAAGATGAAATCCTGAGGAATGTCGTGGAAAATTTTCAGAGATTGATTCACATTATTTCAGGAGGTAGGATCTGTGGAAGTTAGGGCTTTTTCAGGCTCCCGAATTTAATCTCAAAGAGGTGATTGTGGGAAAATCTTCATAACTTTCTCTCTAAGCATCAGATTGGAATTATTTAAAGAGTGGCCGCAAGTACACAGACTGTAGTTTCATTTCTATCAATTTCAGAGCTGAAGGAGGAAACAATGACACGTGGCAAGTCGTACAAGTTCACTCTACTGAACCAATCCATAACTAGGTCATTGTGGGACATAACTTTGCCTTGAAGAATCCAAATCAGGTCAGACCTGTGGCATTCGAAAGAGGATTCAGAGGGCTACATCAGGGCCAAATTTCAGATATTGAAGATCCGAAATCATAGGGATAATTCAGTTTCAATATCAAGCTCCTCAAAAGCAAGAAAAAGGTGTGTGTGTGTGTGTGTGTGTGTTTTTAATTGAATTGCGTAAATCTTGTGTAAAAAATCAGTTTGAAGTGATTCCAAGGGCCTATTACCTATTGAGCATATATTTCAGTATTGGGTTTTAAAATTCCTCCTAAAAAGAATTCAACACCCATTAAGCCCTCAGAATACTCTACTATGACTCATGAAGATGAGGAATTGCAACATGATCTATCAAAATTACAAGAGTAAGTGCATCAAATATCTCTATCGCAAAGAGAAACAAAAAATGAAATGGAAGTTTTGAAGAAAGGCGTGTAATCGAAGATGGATGGTTTGAAGAAAGGTGTGGAAGCTAAGATGGATGGCGTGGAAGCTAAGATGGATGACATGGAAGAAAAAATGAAAGACAACATGGAAAACATGAAGAATGATCTAAAAGCAGACATGGAAGGTTTGACAAAGTTGATATAAGAAATGATTCCTAATGGTGGAAAGATAGTAGAAAAAACTCATGATGAGAACAAAATAGATGTTAATCATGATTTCATAAACTCTAATGTTGGATGGAAGAACCACTATATTCCAAAGATGGATATGAGGAAGTTTTATGGCAAGGATCTCGTAACATGGATACTACAGATGGAGCAATATTTTGATCTCAATAATGTGCAAAACACACAAAAGGTACGCATTGCAACTTTACATTTAGAACATAATACATTTGTATGGTATCGATTGATTTTCTCCCGTAAAAAAATTGTCACTTGGTCAATTTTTACGGAGGAAATGATAGCACATTATGAGGATACAAAGAGAAACACCTTCTTTAGCCAATTGATAAATCTCAAACAAAAGGGTTTAGTGGTGGATCACAATGAGGACTTCTAAAAATTGAATGTAAGGGTAACTGATATTCCAGAGGAACATAGGATTGAGGTCTTCATAGGGACTTTAAAGGATAACATCCTACATGAAGTTCGCGTTTGGGAACCTGATTCATTGGAGAAGGCATTTAGGTTGGCAAGAAAAATTGAATGTAAAATTATGGAGACAAGGAAGCCTACCACTCACATCTATAAAGATGGAAGTGTTCCTACTCCTAGACTTCCACAACCTACAAGGTTGACACCACAACAATTGGAAGAAAAAAGAGCAAAAGGAATTTGCTACATTTGTGATAGAAAATACACTAAAGGCCATAAGTGTGCTGAGAATAAATTATTTTACATAGATTGTGAAGAGGAAGAAGAAAATGAACAAGAATCTTCAAAAGAAGAGGATATACACGAGGAACCAACCCTAGAAAAGAAATAAATGAGTCCGACCATATTGTGTAATGCATTGGCAGGAATTACCAATCCTCAAACTCTCAAGATAGAAGGACATATCAAGAAGAAAAAGGTAATAGTGTTGACTGATTCGGGTAGTACCCATAATTTTATTCATTGTAAGTTAGCCAAGGAATTCAATTGTTTCCTATACCCAACACCAAAATGTCAAGTGATGGTTGCAAATGGAGGAACTATAAATTGCTTTGGAAAATGCCATAATATCAAGCTAACCATGGGGGAATATGTATTGAATAGTCCAATGCTTTCCATTCCAATGGGAGGCACTGATGTTGTGCAAGGAGTACAATGGTTACAATATTTGGGGACAATAGCGTTTAATTTTCAAGAACTTTTCCTGAATTTTTTTTAAGAAGGAAACAAAGTCGAATTACGGGGTATCGTAGGGAAGCCGGGAAAGATAATAAGCTCTAATGTCATGACAAATCTTTTGAAGAAAGAACAATGAGGTGTAATTGCACAATTATGCTCACTATAAGTTCCAACATCAAAATCATCTAATTCTGCAGATCTCCAAAAAGTCTTGGACAATCATTCCAAGGTGTTCGAAACTCCCAAAGGGCTCCCACCTATTCATGATCATGATCATGTTATTCATTTGATTCCAGGAAGTGTTCTTGCAAACATCAGGCCTTATAGATATCCTTATGTCCAAAAGAGCGAAATTGAACGTATGATTGCAGAAATGTTAGAGGTTGGTATAATTCAACCTAGTCAGTGTTCTTTCTCTGCTCCAGTAGTATTGGTGCACAAGAAGGATGGATCATGGCGCATGTGTCTGGATTATAGGGAGCTCAATAAGCTCACTATTAAAGATAAATTTTCCATTCCTGTGATTGATGAATTATTGGATGAATTACATGGAGCAATTTATTTTACCAAGTTGGATCTTTGTTCAGGATATCATCAGATCAGAATGAAGACTAAAGATATTCCGAAAACAACATTTTGAACTCATGAGGGTCATTATGAATTTTTGGTCATGCTTTTTGGCCTTACCAATGCACCTTCTACATTTCAAGGGTTGATGAATTCCATTTTCAAACTCTTCCTTAGAAAATTTGTGCTAGTATTTTTTGATTATATACTAGTCTACAACAGGTCTTGGAAGAATAATGATTCATGTTCAACATGTTGACAAGGTGCTCAAACTATTGGAGGAGAAACAATTATATGAAAAAGCATCCAAATGTTTCTTCGAAGTACAAGAGGTGGAATATCTAGGTCATATTGTATCTCACGAGGGTGTTAAGGTAGACCCTAACAAAATTAAAGCCATTAAGGAATGGAAAGTCGCCACAACCATAAAGTAGTTGCGAGGATTTCTCAGGTTAACTGGGTATTATCGCAAGTTTGTTAATAAATATGGGAGAATAGCAGCACCTCTAACAACATTATTGAAGAAAGATGCATTTTCATGTTGGAAATGTTTTCATTGATGGCAAAGAGGCAGTAGAGAAAGCAGCATACAAGGAAAAGAGGCAGCCTAGGAAGCAGATGAAACAAAAGGATTGGTTTCAGTATTATATGGATAGTATTCTATGTGAAAGAGCTGTGATATGCAACTATCTGTGCATTGATGGCTTAATTCCATAAGTGAATTTGATCCAGGTTTAAATATACTCTGTGTATCCCTGTTTTTTTCTGAGTTTATGAATTTGGGGTTTGTATAATGTTGTCCCATACATAGTACTTAGAAGAGGGGTTTAGTTAACCAGCGAAACGAGATCGAGGTTGAGGACTGTTTGGGAGTGCTGTAACGAAACAATTACTGTTTGGGAGTGCTGTAACGAAACAATTTGAATCTTTTTTTTTTTTTTTTTCCTGAGTAGAAATCAACGAAGGTTCAATTGGTATAATTGATATCGACATCATATTAAGGCCACAATGCTGAATCAAGAATGCATTTAGTGAATTTTCCAGCAAATTAGTCCCAATTGATATCCAATTCCAGGAGCGAATTAGGAATGGATTTAGTGAGTTTACCAACAAATTATTGTCAAAGGATATCGAAAAGAAAAAGCATGGAGCATCCAGTGGAGACATTGATAATGAGATTCCATCTAATGCTGTTTACCTCAAGGATCTTCTAAGACAATACAAAGGTGAACAATATGTTATGGAAGAGGCATTCAAGTTCCATACATCGGAGATGGGAGGTTTCAATAGTAGATTGGAGACATTGCCAAAAATGCACTTGGAGGACTTCCTTAAGGCGATGCGGGCAAATCAGATTGAAATGCTGACATTAAGGGTTGTCCAAAGATCCAGAGGGTGTTTATGTGTATCGTGACTTTATTATAGATTTGAAAGAAATTCCAGCAGAGAAGAGCTCACAGAGAAAGAATTGGACCATACATTTGTCAAAGGAAGAAGCACAAGCTGTTTTAGGAGAGTATTCAGGGCCATAGCGCAAAGTTGAAAGGCTATTAACACCTTACATAGTTCCACCATCTGTTATGCCTCATCCTGTGGCAACTTCCATATATAGACAGAGTGAGGGTTTTGTAGAATCCCAGATTCAAACCTTGAATGCACATTGTAAGTTTTGATAGAACAGTGTGGGTTAACTTGTGGAAGCGCCGAGAGCGCAACAGAATTTGTTTATAATAAAACGTTGAAACACTGATAAAATAAAGGTTAAAATACAAAAAGACGGAACCTTGAGTCGGGGTCATATGGTGGTAGCGCAGAAGAGGGAGGCGAGACCATAAGGAGATGGAGCTGCAAGTTAATGAAAAATTGTATAGAAACCCTGAAGGAGCGGAGAGTTGATTCCACTGTTGGACTGCGATAGTGGTGATTCTCTATTTAATGGAAGAATCGTGAATCTCTGTTTGTTGGAGTAAAGGAGCATTGTTTTATTGTCGGCAGAGTAATATTTGTGAGACTTAACCCCGGAGTTAACGCGAAGAGTTACGATGAAGAAATGTGTTAACTGGTGTAGGAACCCGGTTAATTACTGTGCAAATACCAGAAGTGGATTGGAAAACAAAAACTGCCTCCGTCGCGCCGCTTTTGGTCCAGAGCGGAACCACCGAGAAAAAACGCGATATCACAAAGAGTATGACACGTGGCCTTAGGCGGTATTAGAAAACCATTCACTTCGCGTAAATTTTGAGAGTTAAATCACGGAGACTAAAATAACGCGATATGAGAGGTGTTCGTTCGATCGAATAGGCTGGAAGATCGACAGCATTCACGCTCGCGCGATGAACGAACGTTAATGGCGATGTATGTATTATAATGTTGAGTGGGCCTGAGGGTATGGGGTCTGAAGAATGATTACAAATATGTTCATATCGAAATGGTCCAGTTCGGAATAAATCCTTTAGTTAGACCTGGTTTAAATACATCTTGTCTTACTTGTATCATTGATACACGTATGAATGATTTCCAAGATTCTTTGTTGGGGGGATTCCAAAGTCCATTAAATAATGGGCCTGCATGGTCGTCACTTGTACCAAGATATCAAGTCTCCTTGACTGATCCATATATTAATGACTTCCTGCATGCATATATCCAATTCAATGGTTTTAATGTTGCCAACAACACTCATATAGCCCAACTTCATGCATCTGTATGTTTGAGGTTTGTGTCATCAACTATGCCTGCTCTTAATCCAAATTTGAATAATAGAGCATTAAAAGAAGGAGTTGTAGTAGGGCCAGGCAATACAGTCCCTTTACAAATAGAATTTTCTGAATGTACATTGCCTAGTGAATGGACCAATACTTATACTCCGTTATCACAAAAATATCCACAACTCCAACAGCCAAAACAGCCTCAAAAATTACAAATTGTTCAGAAATATGATGGTCAATCCAGTCTCCAGTTTGTTCAACCCAGACTATCCAGATCTGCCTCTGTTTAACAATCTTTCTACTCTGTTGATCCATCATTCTCTTTAAGGGGGGAGGGAAAGCAAAGAGACGAACTATCTATTCCAATATTTAAATAAAAAAGATATCCAAAAGACTGTCAGTTTTGTATAGATACTTCTAGCAGATATTCTGTATCCTCAGAAAACAAAATAGATATTCCAGAGCACCATGGTCAGCATGTCAACTGCCAGGAATGTTTGAAGGCTCTAGTTCCAAAAGATTTTAAAGCTTTTACTTTTCCCAAAAAAAATAGAGAATCCATTAATATTATTCCTGAGAGATGCTTAGAGCCTGGAAACTCTAGTAGATCATTTATGAATGGAACTAAGAAATCATATTTTCAATGGATACAGTTGAAGAATCAGAATGATCCAGAACAATCAGATGCTATAAAAATGCAAAACTTTACCAATTATCAGATAATTTGCATGTTGCAGAATATTGATGATTTGCATTCTGATGTTCTAGAAATTAAAGAGCATGTTAAAAAAATGCATATTGAGTATGGTGAGATTGCTGAATTAAAAGAAAAACATTCCCAAGAACTGAATGATATCAATTCCAATTTGGGAATTATCACTAAATCACTTGGGTATCTTAAAAATGCATTGGCCAAGCCATCTCCGCCTGATTATAGGCAAATAGACAAATCCAGTTATAAGTTGCAGTTTCCACAAAATTCTAACCAACCGAAAGGACTTAGGAGTATTCTTTTCAAGAATTTCAATCATAACGATGATCTAGAAAAAATCCATGCGGGAATTAAACTTGCCATGGATAAAATCATATTGATGAGGTCTAAGGCAGACAAACTATCCAGTATCCCGAGGAAATGTAAGGTAGATCAGTTGACCAAAGATACAATTCTTCCAAAGAACTATGTTAAGCTAATTGATCTCTGCAAAAAACAGAAAGATATGTTTCCAATTTTCTTTGGAGGGGAAGAAGCCAAGGGAGAAACTAGTAATACTAAAAGGGACAGAAATGATACTTTCTACTTCTCAAACAAATATCCAAAGAAAGAAAGTGATCAGTATGAGAAAGATAGCCCTTTTAAGAGATATGTAGGAATATGGCAGATATACCCTCACAAAATGAAAATACTCAGAAAGGATTTGGAAACACTCTATTGTTTTCTATTGATTGTATGTCTTATAATGAGACTTATGAAACATTTCAAAAGGTTCATGCATGGGCATTACAAAGGAAGGCAAAGACAAAGGCAAGTTGGTCAGACATTACAGTTCAAATAACATGGGCATTCACAGGTATTCTGATGCTATGGTGGGAAAAGTTAACACATGAAGAAAAAAATGCTATTCTAGAAACTCCAGACCCTTTAGCATCACTCTTCTCTGCACTAGTACATGAATTTGTAGGAGCAGAACCCATAGCATCTGAGCACCATGCACAAATGTTTATGTCACAGAGATTATGTAATGTTGATCAATTACATGATTATTTCTGCGCAATGCAATCATTATTATATAGGATCGAAGATCCACATAATGTTGCATATTTGAGACACTATGTTGCTTCTATGCCAGGGAAAATACCTGAATTGATACAATCCTATTTTGAAGCAAATAGAGTACAGATAGAAAATTTATCTTTTGCATCACTTCACCAACATATAATGACATTTCTGCAAAAATAATGTGCTGCATCAAAAATAAAATAAAAAAATCAAGAAACAGATGAACTTTAGCACAAAGTTCTGTGATAATTTTAATGAGACATACAGTTTTGGTTGCTATAAAAAGAAAGAAAAAATATTGCAATTGTGACTGGCCAGAAAAATACAGAGGAAAGAATAAATACAAAACAAAGTTCAAGAAAACCCCTAATAAAAAGAGACGTTTTGTATTTAGGAAAAGAGATAAGCCTTCCAGAAAATCAGTATGTTTTATTTGTGGAAAAGAGGGCCATTATGCAAACAAATGTACAGAAAGAAAAGGAAAGCGCCAAATGAAGATAATGGATATCTTTAGTACCACTTATGATCCTGAAGATTGGGATCTCATATCCTATTCAGATGGTGAATACTTTGAGATTTTTGATACTGTCAGATGAAAATGAAACTAGTATTCATTGTGATTTTAATAAAATTTCATTGTGATTTTAATAAAATGTCAATTGCAGATAGTTCAGATTTTGGAGAAGAATTTGTTCCAGAAATAAAAATGTTACACCATGTATTTAGCTCTTCCTTACAATCTCAAATTGAAGAACTAAAAAAGCAGATAGCCAGTCTGGCACCAGGACAGATAACAATTAAAAGAAGATCGAATGAAAAACTTGGTGTTTTAGAGAAACAATTGCCTGCAAGAGGAAAAAAGGAGAAGAAGAAGAATTTAATGCAGAAAACTTCTATTTACCTACTGATATGATTGAATCAGTTGAAGAATCTCTAAATGTTTCATTAAAATATTTAGAAAAATCAATGAGAGAAACACGAGAAGAAATGATTTTTCTAGCCTCTAGATTACAGAAATATTTAGCAGATTATGAAGATAAGAATTCAAGGCTAATCAGGATTCTTTTGAAAAAAGCTGAGTCTCAGTGCCCTGACAAATCAAGAGAAATAGAAGTTATTGACCTTCCACAGGTCGCTGACATGCAAAGCATAGGTGACAGAATTGTTGTTTCTATCAGTATAAAAGTCCCAGGAATTCAAAGATATATTTTGGATACTCAAATTGATACAGGAGCTATGAGTAGTTGTTGTAAACATGATGCAATCCCTGCTTATTACTGGCAGCCCACCAGTATCCTATTTCGTGCAGTTAATCAACAAACTGTAGAGATTAAGCATATTGCTCCAAATTTTCCAATATTTGTTGATGATGTACAAACATGTGTTACTCTATATAGCTATGACACAGTTTCAGACATGTCACTTGGACAAGATTTTGTGAATATGCACCTACCAGTAACAATTGATAGGGGTGTGTTCACACTAAACACTCTCAAAGGATTCAAATCTCTTCCGTCTAAAAATGATTATGTTATTTGTTTCCCACCAGAACAGCCAGATCTTGTTGAAAAATCATTATCTGACTTGGCCAAATTTAATAAAATTGTTAGAAATGTTGATATTCATGGTGAGAAACTTCTTTCAGGGGTGGTAGAGAAGCTAAAAACAAATTGCACAGCTGATCGTCCAGACACATTTTGGACTCATGAAAAATATTTTGTCACTTTACCATATGTAGAAAATTATGTACCTAAGCCACATAAATCTTCTGCTAATCATATGAGTCCAACAGAACAGGAGATTCGCAGAAAGGAGATTGAAAATCTTCTAAAGCAAGGATTGATAGAGAAAAGCAAGAGCCCATGGGCATGTCCAACTTTCTATGTTAACAAGCACAATGAATAGAAGCGTGGAAAGAAGAGGTTGGTAATTAATTACAAACAATTGAATGATGCTTTACTTCTTATCAGGTACCCACTCCCAAATAAAGAACTTTTACTTGCAAAAATATCAAATGCTAATGTTTTCATCAAGTTTGATTTAAAAAGTGGTTTATGGCAAATTGGCATTGTCAAAGAAGATAGGTACAAAACTGCATTTGTTGTACCTCATGGACAGTTTCAATGGAAGGTCATGCCGTTTGGATTAAAAAATGCTCCATCTGAATTTCAGAAAAGGATGAAAGATATATTTGGCTCTCTCAATTTTATCATTGTATATATAGATGATGTGCTAGTATTTAGCAGAGATATTATAGAACATAAAGCTCATTTGTACAAATTTTATGAGCTTGTATATTCTCATGGTATTGTTCTTTCAGACTCAGAAGATAAATTTCAGATAGGGAAAACCTCAATAGATTATTTGGGTTTGCATATCTCACAGGGCCAAGTTGCTCTACAGCCTCATATACTTGTCCACCTTGCAAAATTTCCAGATCATCTGCCAGATATTAAAGCGGTACAAAGATTTCTTGGATGTCTTAATTATGTACGCCAATTCTATGAAAGACAGGCTGCAGATACAAAGGTTATCCAAAAAAGACTAAAAGAAGGAGCTACATGGATTAATAAAATGACAGAAGCAGTAGGGATGATAAAGCAGAAAGTTCAACAGCTTCCTGCATTAAAGCTACCCAATACAAGCCAGCCATTTATTTTAGAAACAGATGCCTCTGATAGTGTTTGGGAAGCAATCCTTATACAGAAAATAGGTAAAAAAGAAGTTGTTTGTGCTTATGATTCTGGAGAATTTGATGATACTCAGGTAAAATATCCTCCTTCTCATAAAGAAATATTGGCTGTAAAGAAAGGTATCAGTCGTTTTAGGTTATATTTTAAATCTGTAAAGTTTATTGTAAAGACTGATCTAAAACATATGAAAGGCATGCTAAGCAATAAGAAATTGCTTGAGAAAGGCAGCAATAGAGTTATGAGATGGGCCATATGGCTAGATGGATATGATTTTGATATTGTGTACAAATCTGGAAAAGAGAATTATCTTGCTGATATGATGACCAGGGAAGGAGCAGTTGATATAAAAGAAATAAAAATGTTTCGAATGGAAAGGAGAGATGGTGCTTCAAGTAGTTCACAACCACCAAGAAAATACAGATGGATAAAAATTTGTGAAAATTGCATCGTATCTGTTTGTGTTGATTGTCTCTTGGGAAAAGTTAAGCAGTTGCCTCATGAAATTCAGCATATCATATTACAGAAATGGTTAGAGACGGATGTTTGCAGGCAAGGCTGCCTTCAGGAGATGCCATACAGAGAACTACATTGAAGAGTATATTTTAGCTATTCTATAAATATCATGGGGGCATTATGTTTCATATATAGTGGAGACTTATCTTGGGAAGATTATTTTTCTATACTTCAGAGAGAAAGAGTTAATGGAAGATTAACAATTTATTTTTATTTTGATGTTTTTTCCTCTCCATTCAGCCATTGGATACCTTGGTTCAGGGTGTTGATTTATAAATTTATGCCAAGATCAGAAACATTAAGAAATTTCTCCCCACAAGAAACAATCAACATTTTCAGACAAGAAAATTTTATTGCCTCCAGAGATGAATTATTAATTGAATTTGATTTGGTACATGAAGATAGTGTGCTTGTCAATGATTCTGATGACCATATTACCATATACACTCTCTATGTTCTTTTCTGTGGAGAAATATCTTTTGATGAAATTGTCAGAGCAGGAGGCATGACAAATTCTCCATTTAGCTGTGTATACAGATACGCACCAGGATGGCTAGACAATGCTATACCAGGTATAGTTGGGAGAAATCACATCAACAGAATGATTGACAGATATGAAAGGATGAATCAATTTGATGACCTTGATGAGTTTGATGACTTTGATCCAGGAGATGCAGATAATAATTCAATAGAAGAATGGGAAAATAGCGATTAATCATTATTTTACCAAAAGTGATCTTATCGGATCCCTCATAGATATCCGATTGAATACGTATGAGTGGGTTGTAATAAAATTCCGAAATTGAATTAAAAAATTGGTTGGGTTTATTAAAGGAGCACATTATATGCATTGTGGGTTTTTTATAACCCTTTGAAGAAGTAGGTTTTGCACAGTAGTTAAATTATTAGCTTAGGAATTAAACATTGGAGGTTGCCAGATTGTGGGTTATTGCTATGAGGTGAACCATAAGCTTGAAGAAAAGAATTAAAGCCTCCACATTCATTTATTTAAATTGCTAGTGAAGGAAACCAAAGCATTGGAATTTGCCCAGATTTAAAGTCAGCAGTTATATATATATTGTAACGCAGTTATATATATACAGCAGACACACAATTGCAGTGAACAGGTGAATATGCACAGGAATGAGAATGTGGTCTTGACAGGTGTACAAGCACAGAAAGCAGGAGAATATGCAGAACTGAAAAAGACAGTGAACAGAGTATGTAGAACAGTTACATGACAACTGCAGATACACAATTGCAGTGAACAAAAGAGGTATGCAGAACAGTTTCTTAACAACAGCAAAAAAGACAAAATCAGCAAAGCCAAAGACCAGAAAATGGGCTGAGTGAAATTGTTTTTATGTAATTGAAAATGTGAATGTAAATGTTGTAATTGATTTTATATTGTTTGTGATGCATTGGCAAGTCTTTGGAGGAAAGCAAAAATCCCACTGTAATATTGAAATTAGTACATATTGTTATATTTTTCTAAATGAGCTGGTAAAAGAAATGAGAAGGCAGAAGGCAAAGAGGCATGGCTGTCCATTTAAATTTCCATGAGGAATGCTAACAATCATAAGGAAATATCTATAAATGATATCACCTTGATATGCATACAAAGGTTAGAGAGGTTGGAGAATGCGAAATTGAGGCAGAGAAGATAAGAAGAAGGAGGAGCAGAACGAGATGTTGTGAAAAGTTAGAGAATGCAGAAATGAAGCAGTGAGGCAAAGAAGAAGGAGGAGCTGAGTAGAGAAGAAGGAGGAGCTGATAGTGAATATGAGAAGATGCAGAAATGATATGAGGCAGATATGAAGACTCATGCACAGCAGTGAAGATGGTACATAATAGAGTTGATATCCAAGGTAAATCAACAAGTGTTTTTCATTTGAAACAATAAGGAAGTTGGAGCTTCCCTATCAAGTTGTAGCTTGATAGATTTCAGTTGTAGCTGACTGAGGTAGGAGCCTCATGTAGGTTGTAGCCTGCAGAAAATAGATGGGAGTTGGTGCTTCCACATCAAGTTGTAGCTTGATAAAATGTCAGTTGTAGCTAACTGAGGTTGGAGCCTCCTGTAGGTTGGTGCCTGCAGAAAATTGAAGGGAGTTGGTGCTTCCTTGCAAGTTGTAGCTTGCAGAATTGAGGATTAGAGCCTCCTGTAGGTTGATGCCTGCAGAAAAATAGTGGTGAGAGGGAGTTGGAGCTTGCCTTTGCATCACAACAATAATGAGATGTGGTTTTCTCCCTTTATGGTTTTCCACTTATATCTGGTGTCTCTGTGCATGATGTTTATGTGTTGATCTGATTTATAACTTCTGCTTAATACCTGCTGCTCTCATATTAAGTTTACTATTATATTATATTAACACTTACTGTTCACATTCTAAGATTACTCACATATTAAGTTGGACATGAAATGAAAGTGTAAATAAGTTTTAATGAAAAGTTTCAAAAGTCCATGAATGTAAGTAAACCGATTCACCCCCGCCCCTCAAACCCTTAACTAAGGGTTCAACATTTCATGGACTCCTGAAGTAACTAAGGCCTTTGAACATATTAAAGAGGTAATTTTCCTAGCACTGGTCTTAGCTACGCCAGATTTCAAAAAAACCTTTATGGAATGTGATGCCTCAGGAAATGGAATTTGTGTTGTTTTAATGCAAGAAGGAAGACCCATTGCTTTTGAAAGTCTTCCAATCAAAGGAAAGTATTTAAAAAAAGATATTTATGAAAAGGAAATGTTAGCAACACTACATGCACTAAAGAAATGGCAACCTTATCTAATGGGAAGACACTTCAAGGTAAAAACTGATCATGATAGTCTTAAACACTTTCTGGAACAAAGATTATCTTAGTAAGAGCAGCAAAAATGGGTCACAAAGATGTTGGGTTATGACTTTGAAATAATCTACAAAAAAGGGAAGCTAAATGTTGTTGCAGATTCACTCTCAAGAAAGAATGAATAGGTGGAAGCATTTCTTTGTGCCTTTTCTATTATCCAACTGGATTGGATAACCGAAGTAAGAGATGAATCGAAGAAGGACGAAGAAGTGTGGACACTCATTCAAAAGTTGCAGCAAGATTCTAGTACATTTGATACATTTAGTTGGAAAAATTATTCCTTATGGTACAAAGATCGCTTATATCTTTGTAAGAGTTCCCAACTAAAACAAAATATTCTTTTGGAATTACACACTTCTCCTTTAGGAGGTCACTCAGGATTTTTAAAAACTTACCACAGGGTGAAGAAAGATTTTTTTTGGGATGGCCTTAAATCAGATATTCAAAAGTTTGTAGCGGAATGTTTGGTTTTTCAGCAAAATAAAGTTGAGACAATTAAGACCTCGGGTCTTCTACAACCTTTATACATTCCAAGTCAACGTTGGGAGGAGATTTCAACGGATTTTCTCACAGATTTACCCAAGTCCGAAGGAAAGAATGTCTTCATGGTGGTAGTTGATAGAATTACCAAGTATGCAAACTTTTGTGCATTATCTCATCCATTTAAAGCAAGTACATTTGCTACTACATTTATAGACACAATTCAAAAGCTACATGGAAACCCAAAGATTATTGTGAGTGACAGAGATCCCATTTTTACTGGAAATTTTTGGACGAAGTTATTTTCTTGTTTGGGTACTCAACTAGCTCATAGGTCATCTTATCATCCTCAATCCGATGGTCAAACTGAGATAGTGAATAAATGTTTGGAAGGATATCTTCGTTGTTTTGTATCTGATAAACAAACAAAATGGGTTAAGTGGTTACCTCTCGTTGAATGGTGGTATAACACTTCCTTCCATACTGCAGCAAAAATGACCCCATTTATGGCACTTTATGGATATCATCCACCATCCATCACCACATTATATTTCGTAGAAACTTCTACTTTCTAAGGTTCAAGCAATGGAAGATCACATCGAGCATCAACAAGAAGTTCTCCAACTCTTAAAGGATAACCTAAATTTGGCACAAAATCGAATGAAACAATAGGCAGATCAACATCGCAGCGAGAGAAGTTTTGATGTAGGAGACTGGGTATTTTTATTGATACAACCATACAAACAAATGTCCCTCAAGAAAGCTAAGAAGGATAATAAATTATCGCCAAAGTACTATGTTCCTTACAAGGTGTTGCAAAAGATTGGTACTATGGCATACAAATTGGAGCTTCCTGCTTCTTCGCGAGTGCATGCAGTTTTCCATGTTTCATGCTTAAAGAGGGTTATAGGTGAAAATCTTCCAGTTCAAACAATATTGCCAAAAATTGATGAGGAAGGAAAAAATCATATTGGAATCTGAAGCGGTCATGGAAACAAGAACTCGACAACTATGAAATCGATCAATTTCAGAGTATCGCATTAAGTGGAAGAACTTACCCATTGAAGATTCTACATGGGAGGATGAGAATTTTATACAAAAGCACCCAAAGCTACTAAAGCGTTGAGGACAACACTTTTTTGAAGGAGAGGGGCATGTTAGGTCCCTATATTACTATTTTATTCCTTATTGTTATTAGTATAGGTTGGCTAGGATTATATTGTGGCCCCATGGACTCCTATATATAGAAGGAGGTTTTGGTCATTGGAGCATCCAAGAATTGTTCATTTATGTAATGTATTGGAGGTTTCCCCCTCGAAGTGGTTGATTTCTAAGGCGTTGATCTCTCTTTTATTCTATTTTTGGAGCTGGTTTCATCACATATTCTTACCTTCAGCTGCCCTTATCCATGCACCGGGCATTATCTCGGTCTTACATTACATGTTGAGGTCATTCAACTCTCCCCGAGCTCCACTAACTTTCCTCTTTCCCCAACCAATTCCCAAGACTCTCAAAACACAAAAGGCAAGAACAAGAAACAAACAAGAGTAAAACCATGAAAAACCGATAACAATACGACACCACAAACAAAGTGGCATGGACATGCACCAAACATAAAAAAACTACAAATCAAGTGCAAACAAATCACAAAAGATCGAAAGCAAAAAACTTTCAACACACACCATGACTCAATGCCTATGGGTTCCCAATGCTTTTAAGGGAAAGCTCAACTCAAGCCTTCTTCAAGATTTCATGGTAGTCTCTTTTTCCATGCAATCCCTTGCATCATACTACCATAAGCACACAACTGTCAGAGCATAAATAAACATAACAACATATTGGTTACCTTACCTTGTTGTGCCAAGCACGAATCCTTGTAATTGAACACATACATATACCATCTCTCAAAGGACTCCAATTCCTTGACGAATCCGATCATAAATGTAAATCAACTGTTATACCTGTCAAATACATGTTCATGAATCTAGCACATTCCCACATAATGTCAGACAAAATCAAGGTTAAGAAGACTTCTTGTATTCATGCAAATTACTCATTCATATCCAAAGGAATTCTCATCCAATTCCTTTCTTTTACCTTTTTACTTGACGTGTTTGATTCTTATCATGTGCTATCACATCACCCATATGTTAGTTATATAAGAAAATCAACTGTTACCTTGTCATGTTAATACCAAGCATGTTTCCCTGCAACTGTTCACACATGTTAGTCACATGTTCCAAAGATCAAGGCATTGTATCTATTAATTTGAAATCAACCTTTACCAAGACTAACAACCATGTCACAATCAACTCACATTTATCAGTCATAATACTACAACTAGCACCCACTTTCACTCAAATGAATATCAGTTGTCTCAACACATAATGTGTTAGTAAAATTGTCTTAAAACACGATCATTCTTTCATGCAATCTTATAGACACATACTCATATTACGCAATTAATCAGACATTCAAACAACCTGTAAACATACCCCATTAATATCTATGGTACACACTAAGGTAGGAGGAGGCAACTACTGCAATGGCCCGATCTCCAAAGCTCTACTAAATTTAGCCACACTTGCCAAAACTTGATGTTCATTTATCATACATTTTGTACCTGAAAACATGCCACATAATCATGCCACTTTTTCATACTATAGTCTTCACATTAGGACTATAACAAGAGTCATGTGAACTGTAGTCCACTAGTCTGCTCATCCTTGATATTCTATTTCCCGTAAATATACCATGTTAAATAAACCCAATAGATGACATAATCAAACTCATATCTCATTGTATCTCAGGGGAGGCTATCACATTTGCACAAGTCAGTCTCGATTAGTACAACACAATATCACAAGTATATCAACTCATACCTGAATATCACAACCATAACCATCTGCACAGGCCAATCATGATTAGGATGATACATATAACATCAAGATCTTAAACTAAATGACCATAATCATCATGTGTATGACCACAATGTATACAACAAGAAGTCACTACCATTCATGACTATCTCACGCACGTGCATATGACCGCATTGATTAACTAGCATCTAACATGCATGTAACAAAACAATAATAGAATGACATAAATGTATATAACCATAATCCATGTAACAACCATTAAACATCATACCTACATGCCCAACATACAAACCTATTTGACGATCTTCTCTTACCCCAAGGTTCAATGTCGTAACCTCACTTTGATGATCTGCATCTCCTACTCTGTCTCATCCAAAATATCAACATCATAATTAATAACAACATCATGATGACACAAACTGAATAATGAACACCATTATTCATGTTTGACCTACTATGCATGTATAACCATGTACATTTAGCCCATTTGGTCCAAATGTTTGAACCTAGAAGTTCTGATACCACCTTGTGGTATCAGATATCACCCAAAGAAAATGGAACCTGCTTTGATACCACCTTGTAACACCCCCTCCCACATTTACCCAAATTCAGAAGCTCGTTAGGGTAAACATGAGACGAGTGTCATTATTACTTGACCCGACCTCCTAATTACAGTTAAGGAAGTGGGACCTACAAACTGACCACAAGCTAACATCCTATAGGGACCACAGATCACCCAGGAGATGAAGAAACACCCCAGGTGGTCAATCCTTGAGCTGGAACCATGCTTCACTAACTTGGGCCCATAATCGCACCCACAACAAGGCATGCATGAAATTATGAGGCTATAACCACACTCATAATCTTAGTTGCCAACAATTATGACCTAAAATCTTTAGTTATGAGCATGCGATCCTAGGATTTGTGCCACCTTTTTAGGCCAACCTCTAGACCACTGCCCATAATTGCTTGAAACTTTACAGAAGCATGATTTCCATGATGATAATGTCAAACAACCATAGCTCAAGTAAGAACTTGACCTAGACATGCCTAATCCATAACAGACATTTTGTCAAACATATGGAAAACATGTAAGCTACAGGTCATGAATGCATATCTGATCATTTTAGCCTAAGATTCATTTGAGAATCACCAAGAAGGCTCTTTGCCCTCTCCACAAAGTTGCATCAACACTCATTAGTCCATGCAGCCATCAACCATTCACATATTCATCAAATTATGTCAATAACCATAGGTAATACACACCATATAACCAACAAATAACCAACATAGAAACCATGACAGCTCAACCATAATATCACCAACATAATCACTACAAGTATACATGAATCACAATAGAATAATAACTCTTATTAATATATGAAAACACCAACCAATTCAAGACTTCCACGTACCACCCGACCATAAATTGGGTAGAACCAAATCTCTTTTTCAACCAATCACACACGCGCCATATTCCAAGCATGAATGTGGGATCTCCTAGAATAAACAAAGAAAAAACCAAACTAGGGCTTCCAGAGACCAAACCACCTTAATCCTGAACCATAATGATTCGACCTTTACGGTTAAACAACACTAACAACAACCAGATCAGGATCTACCTAAGTTGTCCAGGGCTCCAAAGAGTAGTAACTCAATGCACAACCTTCCATGGCTCCAAAGCATTTTTCCAAGCTGACTCCATGGACTAGTAACTCAACCCACCAAGGCGCCCATAGTGTTTGTACCAACCTAGGCTCCTGGACTAGTAACTCAACCCAAGTTGTTCTAGGGCTTCCAAAGAATTTGTTCCAACCCACATCCATAAGGAACATGACATGTGCACCAATCAAAAAAAAAAAAAAACCAAAAAAACCCACAACACCATGGTTATCCAAGAAATGGAAGGGCAAGGCTAAAGTCACTGTCAATACAAGCAAATCTCCATGCTAATGACATTGAATAACCAGAAAATCACATGCATATACCATGCATCTAGAAATTAGCAAGGAAATCACACATGCAACCTGCTACCAGCAAAGAAATCTAGCTATAATTGTTGATCGAGTTGTTCCCTTGCATTTTCCTGCTTTTCTTTGCCTTCTTTCTCCAAATCCAACGTATGCCCAAGTTCTCCAAGAATGCTCTAATTGTACAAGAGTATGAGAGAATAAAATGAGAGCTCCAAAACTAAACTGACAAAAGACATGAACTAGTCCTCAAAAGCCTTTTTATCATTGAGACCTCTATTTTCTTCAGTTTCTTTTCGAAAGTGATCCCTAATTTGATGTTTCCCTTCCATTAAACTTGGAATACATGTCCCATGACCTTGGTCTTATAATTTTTTTACATGGAAAATCAACCATGGGTTGTTACTATATATATAGTACATTTGGTCAAAATTCTGACACTTTTGATGTATTGTCGGAAATTTCCCCAATTTTTCTCATTTTTTAAAATCCCACCAACAAATGTCGCTATAGCGACGTTTAGGGACATCGTCGGTATTGCGACGTTTAGGAACGTCGTCGGAATACCGACGTTTCGGGACACAACGTCAGAACTGCGACGTTTTTAAGACATGAGTCGGTATTGTGAAATTTGGAGACAAGCGTCGCTATTGCGACGTTTAGAGACACTTGTCGGTAGTGCGACGGTATTGCGAAAAAACATTGGTATTGCGACGGTTTGTGGACAATCGTCGGTATTGCGACAATTTGGGGAAAAAGTCGTTATTGCAATGTTTAGAGACACTTGTTGGTAGTGCGATGGTATTGGGGACAGCCGTCGGTATTGCGACGATTGGCGGACAACCGTCGGTATTACGACAGTTTGCGGACAACCGTCAGTGTTGTGACGTTTAGACCAAACGCCGGAATAACGATGACAGTAAAAATTTTGTAACGTTCTGTAACATTTTGTAACGACGGAATATTTTGTAATGTTGTTTTTTTTATTTTTTATTAATTTTTATAGGATTATAATAGTATATTTGTTATTTGTTTACTAGGGTGATTTAATTGAAAATTATTATGTTAGCTATTACTATGTTAGCTAGGTCAAGCTAACAAAAATAATAATATATTTGTTATATTTAATTGTTATTAATTTCTCTTTGAGTTATAACATGTTTAATATTAAAAATGAATATAAAAAAATTTATCTTTAAATTTAATGAATGAATAAATTAGAAGTTTTATTATAACTTTTTAAAAATATAATGTCCTATGTATTGAAGAATATTTACCATTTTTTCATTACAAAATTTGTATTGTAATTACCTCACAAATCGTAGCCCAATGTGGGCCCTCCCCACCTGCTTTGACATGGTGAGTGATCACACTTTCAAGAGTTGTGATTCATGAATGTCACTCGCCTAGTACTGACTAACGTGCGCGTCACCTTGGAAATTCACTTCAACATGAAATTTTGCCTTCAACGTTACTTATTTTTTGTACCACGCGAGTATAACCTCGCACATAACCACGTCATCGTTGATGGTGAAGACTTCGTATCATAATGGTAAAATGATGGATCTCATTCATTGTCAAAACACCCCTAATCACTTCCCCAAGGAAGCAACAACCATGGAAACCTTGTCCAACAAGAGCATTGGCATGTAGCACAATATACATCGCAACTCCAAGTACAGTGAAACACCCTTAAATCATGCATAGTGTGCCCGAATAATGGTAATGTGATCTCCCTCAGTCTTAGCAATATTATGCATTCCAATACTTTCATGTGCTTTAATTACCATGACCATGCAAAGTTATTTAAGATCAACGTCCCTTTTAGCTAGAGCATATCATTCGGTGTAGGTTGCAATATGTGTCGTAAACTTTGTGATTCAGCTTCTCAGCGAAGGCCTCTTGAACTAAAGGACTTGGTCTTCTAGCCATTCTCTACCTTCAATAGCTCTCCCTCTCTAGCCTTCTACTCAAACTTTCTATTACCCTCTCCTATTTTCATGCATGTCATCCCTTTAGCCTTTTTGCAAGCTTCACATCCCAATTGCCTTTGTCCGAGCGGGTCCATTCGGGTCGGGCGGGGTCGTGTTAGGTCGCGGTGTCAGGTCGGGTTGGGTCGTGTGAGGTCAGGTCGGGTCGGGTCGTGTGAGGGTGCCCAAGGAACGCGTCCGAGTTGGGTTTTGTTGGGTCGTGTGAGGGTGCCCAAGGAAACATGTTCGGGTGGGTTAGGTAGGGTTTGATCAGGTCGTGTCATGTGAGGTTGCACAAGGAAACACGTTCGAGCGGGTTGGGTCAGTTCGGGTCGGGTCGTGTGAGGGCGCTCAGGAAAATGCATTCGAGCGGGTTTACTCGGGTTGTGTCGTGTGGGGGTTCCCGAAGAAACGCGTTTAGGCAGGTTAGGTCGTGTGAGGGCGCCCAAGGAAACACGTTCGATCGGGCCGGGTCAGTTCAGGTCGGGTTGTGTGAGGGCGCACAAGGAAATGCATTTTCCGCGGGCTAGGGAGGGTTGGGTTGGGTTGTATGAGGGCGCCCAGGGAAATGCGTTCGGGTGGGTCGGGTCGCGTCGGGTCTTTTGAGGGCGCCTAGGGAAACGCGTTATGGTGGGTTGGGTTGTGTGAGGGTGGTCGTATAAAAAATGCTAAGTTGTGACCACCCGTGTGCCTTATACAGCACGTTTCTGCGATCCGTTTTTCGTTTTGATCTCCGTCGTGCCTTCGTTCGGGTGGGTCGGGTCGTGTCATGTGAGGGCGCGATAGGAAACATGTTCAGGTTAGATCGTGTGAGGGAGGCCGTATCAAAAATGGCAATTTATTACAACAAAAAATGGAGTATGATAGACTCAAGTGTTTCCTTGGGCGCCCTCACACGACACGACCCGACTTGACACGACCCGCTCGAACTCGTTTCTATCAACGCCCTCATATGATCCGACCTGCCTGAACGCATTTCCTAGGGCGCCCTGACATGTTCACAAAGGCTGTTCACAAAACGTCGAAATAATGACATGGATAGAAAACTTCAGAAGCGCGACATAGGATATTGAGATCGTCGGAATAACGATGATATGAAAAGACCGTTTACAAAACGTTAGAATGGTGACAACATGAGGCTTGTTGCGGATTTAATATATTATTTCATATATTAGTGTAGTAATTTTGTTAACATATATATATATATATATATATATATATATATATATATATATATATATATATATATATATATATATATATATATATATATCACAATTAATTAAATAAATAAATAAAACTAGCTCATCCTAACGGCTACGAAATATAAAATATTTCAAGCTATTAGATCTAGATCTTGGTTAATAATATTTTACTATGCACCATTATCAAGGATAAATCAATATTTTGTTATAAATAAGATCATGGTTTTCCATTCATTATTTACCTTTGATCCTTTTATCATGGTCAAACTTTGATCACTTTTATTTTCTTTTTTCTTATTGAGCTCCCATTGAGTTCAACACGTCTTGGGTTTTCTACACCATTGAGAGAGATAATTGCTAAATATAATTATTATTTTCTTTATAGGATAATTTGCATCAATGGAAGAAAACATCAGAGGTGGAAAAAAAATTCAAAAGGGTGAAAGGGGTGATGGTAGAGTTTATTGCCCTTGCAAAAAATGTTGTATGAGAAATAATGTTAGAGTTTTAATAGCAACAACAACAATGCATTGTAGGAAATATGGGCACATTGATGGTGGATCGAATGACTATTGTCCTGTGGTAATTAATTATCTATCTTCATTTTGATTATATCATAAAATTATATATTATTTTAAATTTGTTATATACACACTAATGTTTAATGATTGTTTGTAATTTTTATAAAGGCACAATTGCCCCCCAACTTTTTGTAGAACCAACTTCCATAGCTAAATAGTAGTAGATTAGATGATGTTGCACCAGCACAAGAGAATATTACAGCAAATATTAGTATTGGGAATGATGTTTTACAAGGTGAAGAACATGAAGCGAATGATGAAGATGATATTAATGATCCCATGGAGGTAGATGATGACAATAATGAGACAGTTCACATTAATGATGGGACAAATCAAATGCTCCAAGACTTGTATGGTGAGTCAGATGATGATGGTGGAGATAGTGATGGAATTTATGATGTACCTCTGATTGAAACATCAAATGGATGACTTTTTGAACACTCAAATGCAACTCTTCTCTCTGCTACATTGTCACTGGTGAACTTAAAGGTTATGAATAATTTGTCGAACAGATGTATGACACAGATCCTAAGGTATGCAATATGTATATATGATCACATATATGTAAATGTTGATTATTTTCCCTTTTTTTAGTTGTTATAAATGCGTTAAATAATAATTCAATACTTATACATGATTAATAATCTTTACGTTAACTAGTTTTTGTTTATGTTGTAGATTGTTGGGTGAATTGTTGTTACCATCGCCAAATACTATACCTCGAACATATCGAGATCTATGTGCTATTATGAAAGACTTTGGAATGGAACATAACACTATAGATGTATGTCCTAAAGATGATATTATATATTACAGAGAACATGCGTCGAAAACAGAATGTCCGAAATGTGGTACCAGTAGATATCGAACAGATCAACTAACAAAAAAGGTGCCTCAAAAGGTTCTTTGTCATATTCCCATAATTCCATGTTTGCAGCGAATGTTCAGGTGTAAGAGCATAACACAGTTTATGGATTACCATTCAAAGAATATAAGTGGAGATGGTGTTCGTCGAATTCCTGTAGATGGTTCTGCATTTAGGGAAATCGAGGAAAAATATGTAGATTTTAAAAATGAACCTCGTAATGTCAGGCTTTCATTGGCAGCTGATGGTGTTAATCCATTCGGAGAGCTTAGATCTACTTACTCAGTGTGGCCTATTTTCGTTATCAACAATAACATTCCTCCTTAGATGTCAATAAAGAGGGAGCACATAATGTTGACTATGATTATTCCAGGTATTTGATACATTATTTTTTTGAATGTAACATTTTCATTTCTCTCGTTGTTTGCATAATATATTTTATTTATTTACTTACTTATATATACATATATCATGGTAGTAATTATGTACCGTAATTTTGAAAAATTAGGTAAGTACCAGGTCAAAGATATGAATGTATATATTGAGCCTCTTATCGATGAGCTAATAAAGTTATGGCATGGCATCACTATGTATGACATCACTAAACCAATCAAGCAGAAGAGATTTCAATGTCATGGAATGCTTGTATGGACAATTCATGATGCCCCAGGACTAACACATTTTTGTGGTATGTAATATTTCGTTGCACTTTAATATAATATATAATTATCTAAATTAGATATACCATATTGCATGTTTTAAAAATGATCTCATAGTATAATTGTTATTGATCCATCTATTGTAGGTCTTCAAACAAAGGGTAGATTTGCATGTCCAGTTTGTGGCCCTAAGATGAAGTATCGTCATTCGCCAGACTTAGGAAAGATGGTGTTTGATGAGTTTAGGCACTTCCTCTCTAGGAACCATAAGTATCGTACTAATGAAAAACATCTTTTCAATGATAAAGAAGAAACTGGATTAAAACCACGAAGAATGACACCTCGGTTGTGGAAGTTGGAATATAACAGAATTAATAATCGTCAAGCAGCTGGTACGTAATTTGTCTATATATATATATATTAATTGTTTATGTAATGTTTGGAATTTTTGTTTTAACTAATGAATTTATTTTATTTTATTTTATAATTATTGTTCTGATTTATTTTATTCTTTGATATCAAGGTCGTCGTCACGGTGAAGGTACTAATATTGTACTTCCACCTGGAATGAAATTTTATCCTTCTCAATTCGCGAGGTTGCCCTACTATGAGGACCTAAAAATAGCTCATTTGTTTGATACAATGCATGTCGGGAAGAATGTGACAGAAATGTTATGGCGAACCATAGATGGTGCACATGAGAGAGATAAAATTGACAAAATTTGTGCAGACATTGAGAAATCAAATCATGCAATGAAAAGTGTGATCGACGGATCAAATAACAATGGAGGTCGAAATTATAATAATATTCCATGGTTATTAACAGAACAACAAAGCAATGATGTAAAAGAGGTTGTTAGAAGAATTAAATTTCCAACAGGTTTTGCTTCAAACATAAATAATATCTTAATGAAGAAAGGTGACTTCAGTGGGGTGAAAACACATGATTGGCATACCTTTGTTAAGGTAATTTTTTTGGTATACGTTTTTGTATGTTATTGCTTGAATACATATTTTAAATTTTCCTTTTTTCTGTTTAATTTGGAAACTAATAACGATTCATTTTTTATTGTTATAGTATGTTCTACCTGTATCTCTCCCAAACGACTTCGACAACAATGTCAAACAAGTTATATATGGTCTTAGTAAATACATGAGGTAAGTAGTTTTGATTTATACTCAAAATCTAATTGCTACAATTTCTTTTCGTACTTGATGAAATGATGTATTAATTTACTTGTAATGAAATATATATTATGTTTCATTGAAATAACCTTGCGTAATGATTTGCAGATGGTTGTCATTGAAAGAAATCCATCAAGATGAAATAAAGTATTGGAAGAGAGAAATTCCTTGGCTAATGTGTGAAATGAAAAAGTATCTACCTCCAAAATTTTTCAATGCACAAGAACACTACTTGATACACCAAGTTGAGGAGATTGAAATGTGTGGACCAGTACACACAAGGTCAATGTGGATGGTGGAGAGGCACCTGAAATCCTTGAAGACTTTGGTTAGACAAAGAGCACGACATGAGGGTTATATGGTGGAGGGATATGTGGTATATGAATCCATGATGTACATTAGTAATTATCTTCCTATATTAGTTGCACCAGCTATGGATGCTGTGGATTGCATTTGGGATGTCAACTCCATCAAAAAAATTGAAGTGGAGCACCTGTTGGGAAAAGGTAGAATGAAGAAAGTGAGAGGTAAAAGATTTATTATATATAATACATATAATGTTTCATTTTTTTACATCATGTATATGATCATATTCATTTAAGTCTTATTCTTTCATCGTTTATTAATTAATATAATTTACCATGGTTATAAGTTATATTTAATATTGGTGAATTATTGTTTTTTTATTCAGGTGCTCAAGATTATGAGGCACTACTTTTATACATTGCAAACAATCTTGAGTGGATGAGTGAATGGATTGAAAGATGTAAAGAACGTAATGACGATAGGTTATCATGGAAACTACTATCTGAATTGGTTAGAGAAGCTTATCGTAGTGGAGATGGAAATGTTACGGACAGGGAAATTGATTTAGCATATGGTTTGAAAGATAGAAAGGTAAGCAATTAATTCACCTATTTTATTCATTACTTATTTTATATTATATTTATAATGTGACAACAAGTTTGATTTTTCAGATAATTTTCAAGCTGTGTAAATTATATGATTAATTATTAATTGAGAATTAATGCATCTTTTTCATGTTTGGCATATTGCAGTTGAAACACCACAAGGCTATGTGGTGCAATGGTCGTAAATTTTGCATTAAAAAGTTGGATGATAACAAGAAAAATTATTATAGTGGTATAACTAGAGTATTCTAGGTCACTAATGTTTCCTCCAGGAGTGACAGATATCCTCGAGAATATGAAAATAGATATTATGGGTTTTTAGATGATATAGTTGAGTGTGACTTTAATTCCTTCAAATTAGCTTTGTTCGACGTCAAATGGTATAGGCTATGAATGAATGTACGTGATGATGACATAAATCTTATTCAACATGAAAATGGATTTCCAATGGTTAAAACATCGCAATTTGAAGCAGGAAATGATTGCAATGTTTTTACAAGCCAATGTGAACAAGTCTTTTACTCAGAGGTTCTAGGTGAGAACAGACGGTCATTTGCTATTAGATATGATTTAAGAGGAAGGCCAGTAGAGTATACTGTAGAGGAAGAAGATGATATTGATCAAGAAGAAGATGATGTACTGGCAGATGAGCAGGAAGATGCTTTGATAGACGAAGAAGATATAGAAGATGAACTAGGCGTAGGAGACGAGGCAACAATTATTGATGATGATGTCGATGAGGATATTACTGAAAATGACATAATTGATGATGATGTCGATGAGGATATTATTGAAAATGACATAATTGATGATGATGATGACATGGTCGATCATTTCAACACCGTTTCTGAATCATATGTTGGTATAGATGTCGATCAGTTGGATGAATATCAAGAACATACATAAGAAGAATATTGATACAAATGTTATGTTCGAGTATGAGCTGGTATGTTATAACTTTATATTTTAATATGTAGGAATTATTTTCTTTAAATAATTTACTAATCATGTGGGTTTATTGCATGTTGTTTATTATTTCAAACTAATAAATAATGGCCATACTAGTGTACATGCTAAACTAAAATTATGTATTTATACAAACACGTGAAAATTTTGTTTACGACCTTAATTAATTTTTGGTTTGTTCGTATTCTATTTCATAGATTGGGTATTGGGAAAATGAGAGTGACGTGAGGGGGATGGGAGGGGCCATATGAGCTTCCACCTTCGCGTGGTTGGCCCTGTTCAGTAGAGAACAAATTATTCTTGAAACCAAGAGAAGCTCATTCATCTTTGTTTGCATTATCGTAATTGTCATCATTGTTCTCAGATTATTGCAGCGCCAAAATTGTTGAAATTGTTAGAAAACATTAGGTCACTTATGAAATGATATTACCGTGCACCATTATCTTTATAAGCCAAGAGTGAATCGTGAATGGGGCCATTAAAATTGATTATATGTTTCTCGAAAGGGTCTTCAGTCAAAAATTAATTAATATAGTCCATTGTAACTCACTATTAATTCCTTCCAATCTCAACAGATTCAACAACATTTGGGCAAAAAATTTCACTACCTCACGGAGTTATATTTGTGAAAAATTACCAATAGAAAATCCACTCATGAATTTACTCAATTTTCACTTGCGTGTGCTCTATACTCTTTACAAATTATTCTTCCTCACTTCTCAGGCACTCAACACGTCCTCTATACTCATTAATAAACTTGTCCACTCAACCCCCACCTGAATTTCCTTGCTCTAGCCAAGGAAGACTTGTGATTTTCTTGGCCTATAATATGAGTTTTCGTAGGTCGATCGCACAATGTGAAATGGGTATTGCTTGTACTCTTGGCAATCAACATCTAAGGTAATAGGATTTGGAAGAGGTCCTTACCTTCACAACAAGATGACGTGATCATTAACAAAACCTTCAATTGTAATGACATCCTCAATGCTTTTGCGCTCATTTAATATCCTCTTATTCACTCTTTAAATAACATTATAAATAAATTATATTTTATTTTTCATTTGTTTGAGATTTTTCAAATTGGAACATTTCTTAACCTCTCCCTTGTAAATATTGCTAGAAATCATCTCCTTCACATAACATAAGTCTTAAGACACATGGAATTTTATCCTTTTCCTTCACATAATGTAAGTCTTAACACACATGGAATCTCATCATTGGGATAAATGGTGATGGTTTGAATAATTTTTTTTAATGGCCAACATGATTGATGGTTTGATTTGTTCAAAATAAAATGATTACCTTTTACATTTTTAAAAGAAACGATATAGCGTAGGCTAGCAACATTTGGGATTTTTAGCGCAACGGGCTTTGATATGTAACACAAGGAAGTAGGGTTTTAACAATTTCATGGGAGGGTTCATCCATTTTCATTTGTACAGAGGACAGGGAGACCACGGTCGAGTCCCAACAAGTAGGTTTGGCTGTAATTCATCGTCATATTCCTCCTCTAGCAGAGGAGGTAGACAGTTAAAATGTCGATGTCGATGTCAAAGCAAGGCAGGGAAGTAGGGTTTTAACAATTTCTTGGGAGGGTTTCAAGAAAGAAGTTGTGGCACAAACAGGGAGCTACAGTAGACAAGAAGAGCGAGAGGAGAGGCGAACCCTTGGTCTCGTCCTCCTCTGTGGGGAATAAGTGGTTACTATGATAGTCAAAGGCCCGCCCCCGCCTGATGAATCGCGAGTCAAGGCTGCCACCATAGCTCAAGCAAGCCTCGACTTAGGTAAAGAAGTGGGTAGAGGAATCCCCATGACGCCCCTTGTTCAAGCGCAACAGGGCTTAGCTGGTCCCGTCATAGGAGTTGGAGGCCCTTCACCAGGCATGATGCAACCCTAGATCTCAAGGCCTCCTGTTTCGTAGGTCTCGGCGCCCGCCATGACTTATTCTGCGCCAATGCCAATGCGTCCTCTTGGCCCTCCACCACCATTTTCATCACAGGGAGGTCCTCCAGGCCATCCTGGGATTATGCGTCCTCCTCCACCCAGGCCTGGAATGCCCCCTCCTCCACCCGGCGGTGGTGCCCCTCCTATGTATGGTGCTCATCCTCATATGCAGCCGAGACCTGACATGCCGCCTTCACCACCTGTTCAGCAGTAGTAGAAACAACAACCACCTCCTTGACATTAGTAGCAGCAATTATCAATTGAATAAGGTATTTTTTTAATTTCCCTGCATATTTTTGGTATATGAGAATGTCTTTTTATGCTTTCTAGCAGGATTGAAAAACTAATTTCACCATTTCAAGTCATGAGTATTTGAATATTTTTCATTCTAATGATAAAATGAGTTAGCATCTCCAGCTGGGGAAAGCCCAAATCATCGCAAACATTAAACTTGATAATCCTCCTCCAACTTATATTAAGTGAAGATAATTTCATGACAGAAATTAATAGGGAGAGATTTTGTAGAATTTGTAGTTAGTTGAGCTACTACACTTTGCCTTTACTTTGATTAAGCTGATAGTACTAGTCAATTTTTTTTTTTAAATCAGGGACCTTTTGCGAGAGTCATTTTTATTTGTATAGAACATTCACAAAAGCATCTTATTCTAGCCTTACAAACCTTATTGTATTTACTATTAGGTGTATTCCTTATTAATCACCATATTCCATGCTGAAATGCTAAAAATTGTTGCCTTGATTGAATATTTGTACATATACATTTTCTTCTGTTTAGGAAATAATAGGTTTTAAAACCATTTCACTGTGTGGTTACCATATTATATATATTTTTTGGCATAAAATGTTTTCTTTAATTATTAATATAAAAGTAATGTACAAACAAGGCATTGTTTTACAAAAGTAGGGTGTTGTGTGGCTCTCACCACAAGCTTAGGTATACCATGCGAAAGATGCATTAATAACTTCCATAACTACCTAAGGGCATAGAAGTTAACAAAACCGCCACCTGGGCATATCCAATAACACTAACATTCCAAAATGTACAATTGGCACTTAACCATTAAAGCTGATAAATTCTTGCCTTATGGTATGAAAATAAATAAACACAATTTTCAAATATTGAAGGATTTATTGCTAGGTTGAGACCTGCATCAAGAGAGTTTTTGTTGTCCTTGGGAGTGGGCATCCAACCATTATTGGTTGATTCAACATTAGTTTTAGCAGGCAACTGCCCATCATTTGTGACTTGTTTGTTTCTGCAACACCACCAATCACCCACTGGGGCATATTACTATCTTTGTAACCTGGCCTTTGAAAATTTACCTTGATTCTGCTCTATTTTACACGTTCAATGAACAATATTGTGCAATGCAAACTATTCTTAACCTTTGCAGCATAAATAATTCATAAACATGTAATCTACAAAAAAAACACAATATAATATAACATTTATCTTTGAGAAATGACACCAATTGGCTTCAGACCTAGATGTCCCACTGAACAATAGACTATGCTACTCATATCTCTTAGTAGTGGGTCATCCCTGAGTTGTGGTCAAGACTCTATCGGGGTAAAAGGCTACCTAAGCCAACTATGGTCCATAGTTGCACCAATATGGTAGCAGACCAAGGTACTTGATTCCAACATCTTTCAACCGACTTTCTCTCATCCCCCATTTGCCTTCACAACCCACGGTAGTGCACCCCTTCCTCTGCACTCGTAGTCCATTAGGTTGTGGCACTACAATCAAAGGTTTCCAACTCAGAGTGGCTAGGGATGTTCCAAAGGCCCATGGATTATGGGAGTTCCAAATCCACCACACTCAAATCCACCTAGGATTGATAGGGTACGAAATTCACATCATCATACAACATTGGCTGGAGTTGCAGAGAAACCTCAGGGTGGAGACAAAACTTTGGATCCCTTGAGACAAGTAAGGGTGGGGATGTATATCTCTGGTTGGGATGAAAATTGTGAAACATATCCCTATGCCCATCCTGAGATGTATCAATAACTATGATACCCATAACTTATTTAATACAACACTCTGCAAAATAGGGTTACAAAATGGCAATCATTGCCTAAAATTTAGGACATATTGAAGCCATAGGCAAGCATGGATTATGTTGTATATTTCACCATTGTGGCAAAAATTGTAGTCGCGACAATGTTGTACATTTAGGTATGGGTTTGTGATCTTCAACGTTGATGTACATCTAGATCCCATATATATATATTAAAGGTGCATCCATAGGTTGAATGACCTACACAGGAGACATCAGACTTGAAGTAAGGCATTAGTTCCCCTTAAGACTAGGTCACCGTACTTGAAAAAGTGGTGCGTGACACTTGAAGGAATTCATGATATCATAATAATATACGATGTCGCAGATGTAGTTTAATTTCGTTCTAGCCTTGAACATTCTCCAATCTAATGGCAATCATTGCCTAAAATTTAGAACATATTGAAGCCGTAGGCAAGCATGGATTATGTTGTATGTTTCACCATTGTGGCAGAAATTCCAGTCACGACAATGTTGTACATTTAGGTATGGGTTTGTGATCTTCAACATTGTTGTACATCTAGATCCCATATATATATATATATATATATATATATATATATATATATATATATATATATATATTAAAGGTGCATCCATAGCTTGAATGACCTACACAGGGGACATCAGACTTGAAGTAAGGCATTAGTTCCCCTTAAGACTAGGTCACCATACCTGAAATAGTGGTGCCTAACACTTGAAGGAATTCATGATATCATAATAATATACGATGTCGCAGATGTAGTTTAATTTCGTTCTAGCCTTGGACATGCTCCAATCTATAGGCATATAATTTGACAGTGACTTATAATAACCTTGTTTTGACATCTACATGGATAAACTCGGATATCATTTATAGAGTTTACCTTATATTTACATGCCCTATTTAATGGTTATGTACTGGAGCAGGCCTAGAATGGGTTGTCAACAAACTGTGACTAAGATAGAAGAATCATTTCCAAAGTAGTGGACTGAGACCCATTACCCATCTTAATCACTACAGTGTCGAGTATCACATTAATTGAGATACTTAAGTTTGTCTGGATACTAACCTCAGTACTGTATGTTGTATTTTCATAACAAAATGATGCTCTTTGTGTGATTTTATATGATGTCATGGTAGAGCATGGTCCAATTTCAATATTACACCTAGGTAGTAACATGGAATAATATATGAATAGACATTTTTTTTATTTTTATTTCGTAGGCCTAGTAGTATGGTATAAAAGACAACTTCGTCGGGGTACTATTCAGGCTCGTTGGCACCAAAACGATGTCAGAGACCATTCATAAAATGGACATATTCTAAATAAAAAATTCATGTCTCTACCTTCTATTTTTCATATGAGGTAATTTTAAAAATAAATTTTCCCAAATTTGGATTCATGATTTTTACTCAAGTCTTCTTTAAATACTTATATATACAAACTCATATTATTTAATCTATTTGTGTGGGACCTATGGAAATGTTTTATTGTTAGATGATTTCATGAACTCCATTATTTTTAACCTTTGGATAAATCAAAATTCATTATCTTTAACCGGAGATAACCGGTTCTTCTCTCGTGTGTTTCCATTGTTGTAGGGAAAACCCAACACCCCCCATTTTTGACTTATTTACTTCAATAACGGGGACCTTTTCTATTAATTTTTGTCTAAGCACCTTTTATGATGTTTAAGTTAATTATCCTACAATTTTTCATTTTTATTTTTGTTGGAATTCCATTTTGATTATTTCGTTGAATTCGACTTTTAGCAAGCTTTCCATCGATACTTGTTCTGCCTCATTTGGTCAACCAATTTGTAAACGACACTCCTTTGAAGTTTGATCATTTTTGTTGTCACAGTTAAAGAAATGTATAAACTGTATAATATTTCAATTTTTGCAATTAAAATTCATTGTAAATATTATTTTTTTCTTCATCTCGAAAATGTCGAAATTATACATACATACATACATACATACATACATACATACATACATACATACATATATATATATAATTTTTATTTTTATTTAAATTTGTAATTAAATAAAAATAATAATATAATTACAATTAATTAGTATTAAGTAATTAATATTTTCAATCTAATTTAGGATTATATTTTTCATAAAAAAATTTTATTTTTAGCCCAGACAACGAAATTTCCAGAATTCTCGCAATTTTAGTACTCTAACTTTAGAAGTCATAAATGGAGTTTTACTTGGCCAAATGAGGCCTAGGACGGCTCATTGGAAAGATAAAATCATGGAAAATATTTTTGAAGTAGTTTCATTACTATATTTGATCATTTACTTGGTCTAAAACCCAGCATAATTTCAAGCTCCGAATTTTTAATAAAATTAATTTTTTGAGTTTAATTTTCTGCATTCTCATTTGCCCACGGCTTCTTCTGAGTGCAGATCCATTTGTTAATAATCTCCTTGACCAATTATACCCTCACAGGCATCAATATATAGATCTGATTTCTTCGTAAATTGTTTATGTAATTACATTTCATTAGATATGTTTTAGTTTTAGATTTAGTATTTTAATTTTATTTTTGCATTTTAATTTTGTTTTGATTTGTTTTTGTAGGAAAACAGTTGAAGGGATGAGGAGAAGATCTCAATCAATGAGAATGCTCGAGCAATAGAAGAATGGAATTTTGGGCCAATGAAAATTGATGGAACCAATTTATTCTTCAACAAACTTTCTTGTTGAGAATTCTTTTGTAAATATTATAAATAGTAGATTGTAGAATGTAAAGATGGGGTTTCTCTTCTCTGCAATTATGAATTCTTAAAAGCTATTGTAATAGGGATTTAGAATTGTAGGTGAGAAGAGAGAAAATCTCAGATCTGGGGATTATTGAGGATATTTCTTTTGCATTCTAAATTATGTATGAAGGACAAAGTTTGCACTATTGCAGCTCTTGTTGTAACAACAAAAGTTCAAAGGTTGTAGCGGACTATTTGAGACCAAAGCCAGAGAAATGGATTTAATAAATTGGTATTTCTAATACTAATATTTTAAATACTAGTTTCATTTTATGATGACATGAATGTGTCATTTTATTCATATTTGTGCACTATTTTCAATATGAGTAATGTGTCGCAATTATATGTTATTATTTATCTCTACTCTTATGGGTTGAATCCTTATTTTTGAGTAACTATTTACTCAGAAATCTGTCTTTTGATACTGATTTAACAAATAGTGATATGTTGTGAAATATTTCCTCGTATTATTGTTTAGTTATTTGAATTATTGATTTAACAATCAATATCATTTTATGAACTACTTCTCGGATGTTGTTGGTTGATTATTTCAGTTAAGAGGTATCTGAATAGTATGTGCTTTGGTATACATAATGTCAGTTAATTGAATTAATTCGTTAAATATATATTCATTATAAGCTAGACATATTTAATTCCTAATCATTTAAATATCTTGCTCTCGGTTGGGTTAGATATATATCTGCCTAATTGAGATAGGATTAGGATATTTTTCCTTTTTACTTGTATTTTATAATAATTTTGCATTTAGATTTAATTCTACATTTTTAGAAGTCTTCTTCAAAAAGAAGAAAACTTTAGTTGTGTCTTGGCTAAGCCCCATATCATCTTAAGGATCACTTTCTTGCCTGATCAACAAGAAGGCTGATATGATGTCTCTTCTCCACTAGTGAATGAAAGTCATACTTTAAGTCATTGGAGATTGAGAAAAAGTAATTGTACCTAGTTTAACTAGTCAGAACCACCATCCCAAACGGAAAAGGAGTTGCTTTAAGGTCTGGACTGGGTTGTCATCCCCCAATGTTGTTGCAGCGGATTTCGAGGCCTCAACAGACCTCCAACCCTCGAGTGCTTCAATCTTCAAAGATGAGGTAAGGGAGAAAGCTTAGCTTATGCCATCTCAAAATAACTTAATGAGAGTGCCAAAGAGGCTTGGAACAAATTTAGCTTAAAGAACCAAGATATACTAAGTCATGTAACCTAGAGGCTCGGGTTATGTGCTTTACAATTTTAAAGGATAAATAAGAGTTGGAGCTTAACTTAGGTTGCCTCAAGAGAACTTAATGAAAAACCTTGTTCAAGGAGAATTCAAAGATGAAAATACCAACAAGCTCTTGTGAATATTTTATAACCGTTATCCATCAACAATAAACAAGAGTGGAAGAAGTTCACACACATTGAATAGCACATATCATCAAAGTTCACCAATAATTATCCATGAAAAGAAGTCTATTCATGTCAACAAAGCCTTCCTCGTTAAGATTTATCAATATCCATCAAGAAGAGAGAACCATTGACACCAACAAAATCCTTCAAGCAATCACTCTACTTATTCCTCCATTGCCAAAATTAAGAAATAAGAGAAAATTTTAGAAATTTTAGACTTGCAAGGGATTCCCCCCCAATCCAATCATGTGAAAATGAGAGGAAGTGTCTTTCTCTTTATTGGGGATAATATCATCCTTCTATTACATTAAAATGGAATTTTCCTAAGTTGGAGACCCTAATCTAGCCTATGGGGAGGGGGGTAAAATCTAAAAATTACAAAGTAGAGATTTTCAAGCCACATTAACAATAATCTAGGGGGCAAAATATAATGTCCCTTAGGGGAAAAATTACCCTTAGTGTTGAAAAGAGTACATGACAATATTTGCATTCTAACTTGTATCATAACAATCTCTCATTTTTTGCACGTAGAGATAATATTGAATGCAATAAACACTGTAACCAATATTTAACTCCATCAACAATTCATACACATGGAGCTATTCCAATAACAAACAATGGGTTATAAATACACAATCCCTCCACTGTCACATTAAATTTTAGTTTCACAACAATTGCTAGCAAACCCTACTGTCCTAATATTATTGGTCTGGCCTTACAACCAACCTTAGTAGTTAGCCATACTTTGTTGCATCTTGTTTCCACTTTACTACTACGGTAAATTCAGTCCAACTTGGTCTTCCCACATAGTATGCCACAGAGTTATTTGAGGCTACAAACAAACTTAGGAATGCCATGTTTCCACATACCTATGTTAGGAATGATCTTACTGTCATAGAGCTTATCAACTGCCAATGAATTGCTTATGTAGGGTTCGCAAACATCAACAAGGCCTCAAGGGTTATTCCGCCACAATAGATTTGACCTTAACCGTGTGTCATAGATAGAAGGAATCCTCCAAGATTAACCAACAACCATAGTAGGGTATATTCAAACCCTTGTTGTCGTAGAGGAATCCTTCAAGGGTGATTCGTTTTCTCAATTGAGCCTTAAAATCCATTTTTGCCTCAGATCCTCCCTAAGAAACTTCGCAGCCAAACATTTATCCCATAAATTAATGTGTTTTCACAAGAAACCACCCTTTAGAGTTACAAAAACCTTTGTTGCCTCAGATTTGATCTTAAGAGCCCTTTGCTACTTCAATCCTAGCCTCATAAACCTTTGATGCTTGAGTCCTAACTTTATAACCCTTCGTTGTCTCAAATCATGCCCTAGAATCCTCACTTTCACATACTTTCTTCCTCAAAACCCTTGTTGTTACATGATAGATGAATGTTACCTCATAATTTATTCTAAATGGACTAGAGAGAAAGGGTTGGATAGGGTGAAATATTTCACCACTAAGAACAGTAAGAGAAAAGGGGTCTTAAACCCTCCAAACCCTCAACTCAAAAATAAGAAAGATCCACAATCCATCATGATTAAAATGATTCTCATTTCTCCTTAATATAGTTTCCATTTAGGGTCTTCCCTCCTAAATTTGAATTAAGTGGGTAACATGTTTCACTCCATTTGCCCCAATTTTGGCTTTTATTGCAAGTTTTGCTCCATTTACCCCAAATTATATAATGTTACCCTAATAAAATTAAATAATGGGTTCGCCCCTCTACAATTGACTATAACCTATGGGGTTAGATAGGCTAATTCTTCCTTCATTGGTTAATTCAATTAGAATATGACATTACACACAAGCCCTCAAAGTTGAAACAAATTATCCAAAAAAGGTCTTCCACTCGTAGCATCCAGCTCCAAAGGTACTGCAATGCATGTTAACTTTCTTTAATAGTGACAACATGGCACCCAAGTCAATGTTCAATTCCCAAAATCCCCTTCCTTTGCAAATCATACCAATAGAATTGCATGTTTCCTTTAACAGTGGATGTGAGAGCTCAAAGTGAGTGCTCATTCTTCAAAATGATAATGTCACCCCACATGCAACAAGAAAACTCAACGATGACAATACCCCTCTTGCAAATCAAGTGAACCAAATCAATAGGGGTTGGCCTTGATCCTTAGAGTAGGTTGGCTCCATGCTTTCCAACGCCCCTAACTATTGCAAACCTAACTACAAGTCATCCCACCATCATTATTTAAACATGAGGTTTTGTAACACTGACTTAATATTTAGATTATATATCTATTGTTAGCTTAGAAGTACTAAATTAGGTCGCCCCTATGAATTTTGTCTCAACACGCACACACACGCATACACGTTTAAATTCTCTTGTGCTTGTAAATGATTGTGATTCTCTATTGTGGTTGTGTCATCTACTTTTTCCCCTTACTATTCAATACATCAGGGCTTGATCTCGATATGTATATACAATATCTCGAACACAAGTAATATATTCCAGTAGTATGATTCAACACAATATGAGTCCATTTGATCATTAACCCAATGTCCAAATAGAGTGTCCTTTTAGGTTTGTGCATGGTAATAAAGAAAAACATTAAATGTATCTCATTCCCTTACATCTTGCAACCTCTCTATAAGGGTAGCTCCAAGTGTTGCTCTCTCTCTTTACTTTCATTTTTGACATCTCCATCGTTTCAGGGAGTTGGCTTAACTCACTTTAGATAATTTCGTGGTTGTTTTAGAAGGCTTTACCATACTCAACTCTCCTTTCACTTGTATAAGAGTCTATTGGAAGCAATAAATAGTTAATGCAGTTGGTCCATTCAAAATTGTTGTGTAAAGGGTTGATTAGATCTCTTTTAGTTTTGAAAGAGTCAAAGTTGTCCATGCATTCAATTTTTACCTTAGTTAAAATATGGGTCGAGTAGACCTAGATTATTGACTACCCAAGTTTACCGCTAATAGGAAAGCTTCGTCCTTCTAAATTTCTGCTTTAATAAGTTCATATGGATATTTTACAAGATGTTGCTTTATCACCTCTACAAGACAACTCTTGCCTTGTCACAAATAATTACTTTGTGCCTACTTAGGATTCAGATTCTTCTCATTTATGGGTACAACCCTTTTAAAGCATGGAGAAGACTTGTTTTAATGATTGTCCTCCATGTTTCCTACATCAATACGAGAATCAAGAACATAAAGTAATGCCTTGAATTCCCACATGCCCCCTTATCTTTAGGTGAAAATGTGTCTTTTGGATTAAGGTCACATGGTTGCTCGTTCGTCTCCTTTGTCTTTTCTAGGAAGTTCTCCAAATTCTTTCCATAAAGTGTTGGTTTTGATATTTATGTTGATGTCAAATAAGCATTTGCTACACCCTACACTTTTGCAACAATAGAACAAGTCAAAATGAAGTTGTTGACCTAGCAGGTGTATTATTGTACAACCACCCCCAAGTTACTAAATAATAATATTGTTATTGTTTTTCGCCATACAAATAAGAGGCAAGAATCTAGATTGTCAAAATTGTCAAATAGGGCATTAATTTATTTTTCCAACTCGGTTAGAATTTTCTCGATGCTTAAAATCTTGAAGAGTAGCTTCCTTCAAATGATACCTCAAGGAACCAGGCTTTATTAAGCAACAATGCTTCACATTATATATCAAGGGAAATATTATAGAGATTTGTTTCCTCTATTAACACTCAACCACAAGACTAATGGTATCACTATCGAAAAAAAATTGTTGCCTTAACCTCGTGGCCTACTTGAATACTCTTTCTTAGAGTCATGTTAGGATATTATTAGAAAAACTATTCATTGCACAAAAGAAAATAAGGTTGTATATGGTTCACCTTGTTTAACTCCTCTTGATGTTGGCATATAACTAATACAATAGCAATGAACTTGAACTAAAAGTTTTGATTTCTAAAACATGTTCTTAACTGAAAGCAGATTATGCCAACACATGCCTTTTAGGTAGATGATTGAACTTAGGGAGTTTCACTACAATTTGTCATAATTCATTTTTCACATTGACTTTTGGAGACATGGAGATCAATTTCTAAATTTTGATCCTCTTAAGAACCTCTACAACCATCATTATTGGCTAAAGTAATAACCCAAGGACTAAACTACATAGGAATTATTATTTTTAATTTATGACATATACAAGGACTAAACTACATAGGAATTGTTATTTTTAATTTATGACATATACTATTGTTCAAAATCAATGAAATATTCCTAGGTTGGTCCTTAGTCAAGGGAGAATGTAGTGAAGACCCCAAAATATGTCTATGTAAAGTAGGTCATTGTAGTATACTATAATGTTGTTGCCTTCAACTAGAGTTGGGAAGAGAATTTACATCATAATACATACTTTATTCTAGGTGAGAATGAAATACTTGATCAATAGGCAGAGATAACAGACCCTTGCAAAGCCTAGTGGGATGAAGGGGAAGAACTTGTCACCAAATCATGTTTCTTTGATATAAGATGATTCCTCCTCATATTGTTCTACTCCTCTCATCTCCAAATTGACCCACATTCTTGCCACATGGATAGTGAATCCAAGCTCCATCTACGACACACTAGTTGTATTTTAGCATATCCCATGTATGATGTGCACTACTTACCATAGTTTTTATATATTGGTATGCATGACATCTATGCTTATTTTCTCCCTTGATAAGCCATGCGTCTTTGATTGAAGTCCACAAAAGCATTGTTTGGGAAGGAGGATATTTGTGAGTGGGGATGCAATCAAAATCTTCCAAATGTTCCAGAAATGACACCACAATAAATGAGAAGGAAAATTGAAACAATAAAAATCATAGTATATAATGGCATCTAATGAATCTCACTTTGTTGCATTTATGGATTAATTCATCAAGAACTACTAGCACCAAACTTATCATCAAAATTTCACATAACCTTTATAGATATCAACAATATATTGTAACTCTAACTATTAAATGAATTTTTTGTTTGTTTGTCCACCCCAACTCTCTTAAGCGCTCCCATCCCTTTTAGGAATATGCACTATGAAAGGAAAAAAGGGGATGGCTCTTATTCCTTTAAAATCTAATTTCTTATTTTTAAAATTTTAGTGACAAGATGATAATGGATTGGTGACTTTTGATTTAAATTTTAGTATCAAAATGATAGTGGATTGATGGATTTTATATTAATTTATATGAACTCGATTGCGTAACTTAGATGATGTGGATTGTGCTTTTGTTGTTTAACTAACGTGGATTATGCTTTTATTTTCTAGTTATAACAATGGCTACATCATCCTCCATTGGAAGAGGAATATTCTCACATACTACAAACCCATCCCTTTGTTGGAAATAAAATTGGCAATCTCTAATAGATCAATTAGTAGTTATGGAGAGATAGCTGGTGGTACTTATCAAATGCCAAAGGTGTTATTGACATTGAAGGGTATTGCAACAGTCAAAGCATATTGATTATTTTCATTACTTTCATTTTTGAATTCCTAGTAGCATTGCCATTCCCTAGAGAGATGTTGCATTGTGGTTTAGTCTTGTTTGGTTTGTATATTTGGAGCTCCATGTTATGTTTATACGAGTCTGATCTGGTTTGGTTTATGTTTAGTTTGTATTTGTCTACCTTTAAGTATCATTTGTTTGGTGTGCATGTGTGCTCTGAGAGGTGGAGGTAGGACTACTTGTAGATACTTCGTTTGGTATGCATGTGTGCTCTGAGAAACTATGTGCATGTGTGCACTTCAAATTTCAAATTAGAAGAGGAGCGCAAGGACTCAATTGCATTTAAGTGAGGTACATGCTCTATGTGTCAAGTTTTGACTTTAAGGACATGTTTACATTGTTCTTGGCTATCTAAATCCTTATGCACATTGTATGGTTTAGGCCCGTAAGAATGATAAATCTAGCATTATCCTTTCTTTAGTGACTCTTAGTATGAACAATACTCTTATCCATTCATGCCATCTTGTATACCCCCAAGGGTAGCAGTAAAGTAAGCCCATAAATACAAACACACTTGACCCTCTATTGCACATTGTCTATATATTGTAAGAGATGAGAGTGTTCCTTCAAAGTCTAATGGTTTTCCCTTTCTTGATAGTTTAGAATACAATCTTCGTGGTCACAGAAAAATCATTCTCTTAACCTTGCCTTTAATTTGAGTGATGTGGGGCAATACCATGTGGTACATCCTAAAACCATTAGGATGGATCCAACAATCTTTTCTCATTTATTTCCATATCCTACTCTTCTTTAACTGTGTTTATGCCACTAAGATATTGGACTTAGACTTAGGGCATGCTACCACTCCTATTGTTTATCTAAATTATCATTCTCTTAGGTCTTCAATACTAATGTCCTCTATCTATGGCCTTTGAGTAATTCATATATTCTATGGGCTTTCCATGTCAATGAATATCTAAGCGTCCATGATTCATAAAGATCCTCACATGAATAAATATCCCTTTGGTTCTTATTGAGGACAAGGTATTATTTATTTTAGAGAAGGACAAATACCCCGCAAGCTTTCTTTTTGTGTTGAATTTTTTTTTTTTTTGGTATGTAAAGCAATGTTATTTATGGTGCACCTAACATGAATGGTGTTCATTAAACACAATGACTCCTACTTGCAATAGCTTTCGATGATAGTTTGGTTAGTAGGATGATATTGTTTATTTGCTATAATTTGACGAAAACGATAACTAGAGCTTTGGTCATGGGAGAGCTATTTAATCAACAAGATGTAAAGGAAGACCCACAAGTCAAGGTAGCCTCTTGAACCAAACCTCATTGACCTCCTACTACTCTTTCAATTATAGATTGTTCCTAGTCTATTCTAAACACAAAAAACTAGGTTTTCAAACACCACCTTCACTTTTTATAAGATTGGGTTTTCCCTAGGGTTTAGTAAAGATAAAGGAGCATCGATGATCCATCATAGGGGCATAATAGTTGTTGGCGCGAACACAAGTTGTTCCTTCCATACTTTTACCCTGCTTATGGTACTTATAATCCATGGCCAACTAATTACAATTTCTATATGGGATAACAAATGACCTATAAAATAAAATAATTAAAAAAATAAAATAAAAGATAAAAACATAAAATTCTATAACGGATGGGTTTTCCCATGATATTTTTAACCCATGGGTTTTTTCCCATGGTATTATTCTATAATATGGCCTATTTAAAGGCTAATAATTAAACCAACCTAGATCCATCTTAATTCTGAACCTACTAAGCGCAAAAAAGGATCAAATATCTTTTCACTCTAAAAGAGATTTGTACCTCAAGAGAGAGATTTGATCTCTCTCGACGCTTAGTAGGTCCAGAGTTAAAATGACTCTAGGCTAATCAATTAATTACATACCAAAATAACTATTATCCTCATATGAATTATATGTACTCATTATCATATAATTACACTTAAAATGACTCTGAACCATTACAAATCCTAGTGAATACACACCTTATGAATGTCTCCATCAAACAAAAAATACCATAAATTCGAAATATTACTCTTTACTATAAACACTGTATTAAAACATTAATGATTAAACTTTAATTTTAAAAAACTGTATTAAAATATTAATGATTAAATTTAAATTAAAAAAAAACTGTATTAAAATATTAATGATTAAATTTAAATTTTAAATTTGTAGAACTAGCTTTTTAGTTATGTTATATCCTCATGTGACACATTTGGAATAGGGGTTGCTTTTGTTTATTCAAAATATTAATCTTTACTTGAAAGATTGTATTAAAATAATAATAATTAAAATTAAGTTTTAAATTTGAATTTTGTTGAGCTTTTTAGTGGAATAGGTGTTGCTTTTGTTGTGATTTGAAACCAGAAAAATAAGTTAATTCAAAATATTAATTTTTACTTAAAAGATAATATTAAAGCATTAATGATGACTTAAAAATCTGATTAAAAGAAGAGATTAAATTTAAAATTTTAAAATATTAATGACGATCCGTTTAAAAGATCCAATTAAAAGATGGATTAAATTTAAGTTTTAATTTGAATTTTGTTGTGCTTTTTATTCTGTTTTATGGTAAACCGGCACATTTGGAACAGGTGTCGCCTTTGTTGTGCTTGCTTTTGTTGTGCTCTCAACCTTGGCTCTTATGTCTTTAAATGAAGTATTCCGACAGGCGGCAGAACCACTCCGAATTCCTGCTCGCCCCACTTGGAGTTGTCCACAACTACACTATCTTCGCTAGCAATGCTGCTCTAAAAGGGATGTTACATAGGCAGGTGCCAGACATTGAGCAGCGTCTGGAGAGGACTGGACAGGATTTTGAAGTGTTAGCCTATGCTTACATCCACCGCCTCATTCAATTCCATCAGCAATTCTGCATTATTTCTGAGCGTCCACAAGCTGCTCATCCCCACCGTCATGGTTGCCTCCAAGCTCCTAGAACACCTGTAAGCGAATTCTCAAATTCAATACTTTAATTACCATTTACGTTCTTTATTTCCTGTTTTTCAGCCGTTTTTATAAATCCCAATATTTTCATCAGTCTCAAGATTTTAATATCGGTTTTGATTTTGTGAACAGAAATGATAGGAATTCGTATTACATGAAGTAGGAGGGGTGAGCAGCGAAGAAATGAATAGAATGGAAATTGAATTATTCCAACCCCACCTCATTGCCTCCCAATACCGCGTGTTAGACGGTGTGCAGGTGCCAGACCTCTCTATAGAACGGCATCTGGAGAGGACTGGGGAGGATTTTGAAGTATGTTAACCTATGGTCTCCTGAGGTTAGATTGAATGAAAAACAAACTTGTTTGTGTTTAGCGTTTTATAGGAAATTCCACTGCAATGTTGATATTTATGACCTAAATTCTGAATTAATCTCTTTACTTTAATTTCAAAATCCTTTCACTGCACTTCCATAACTATATTTCCCTAACCATATTGCATCTAGAAATAGTAACGCAACTCGAACTTAGAACAGATGACCAGTGGTTTGTTTTCCAGGCCTGGGATAGTGTTCAGATGACCCAGCGGTTTGTTTTCGAGGCTCGGGATAGTGGTTGGCATGTGGGAAGTTTTTTATTGAATTTCTCCAGCGAAGGGAGGCTGTAAGAGATCCAATGTCGATATCACTGCTGCCGTAGATGACTCAGCGGTTTGTTTTCCAGGCTCTGGATAGTGGTTGGCCTGTGGGAAGTCTTCTATTGAATATGTCCAGCGAAGAGAGGCTGTAAGAGATCCAATGTTCATATCACTGCTGCGGTAAATGATGCAGACAAGGTAGTGCAGATGGTTCAAAGGTAAGCTCAGTGATCAACTACCTTGAATTTGTTATGATCCCTTAAATGCAATGTGCATTTGCTTAATAATGTTTGAAGGTTTCAGAGTGAATTTTGAATTGTTTATGCTATTTCAGAAGCATTGAGTATGTTGACATGAAATAACGAATCCCTGAAGTGAGTTCATGATACTGTAATCAAGTACAGTACAATTGGGTTGTTGCCGAATTTAGAGGCCAACTCTGTAATGGCAAATTTTACTCTTCTTTCCCATATTTTGACATGTTGTTGTGTTGCATCAATTGTTCCATTTTTTTTTTTTTTTTAAAATTTTGTAAAAGGCATCTAAAGGATTCCTCTAGAGTTACCTTACACATTGAGTACCATTGACCTACCCTTGTGGTCATTCATTGGCCATTAATATAATTATCATATCTTATCTAGTATGGTATGTTCATTTCCTGTAGCAATCAGTAGCAATCACTTGTTCAGATGGAAAAATAGCTTGTAAGGTTTATTCCTAAATCTTTGCCTATGAAGATAACCCAATTTGTAATAATTTCTGGCCTAGATACAAGACTACAAACATGCTGGAAAAACGCCTTCAATTTCATAAATGCTAGCCGTTATGTGGAACTTCATCATAAAATGTTTGAAACTATCTCATAAATAACATTAAATTTGGCTCGCTCATGTATTTTGGTAAAAAAATAAACTGATATGAATTTCCCAGCTTTATGCTTAATATATCCTTCACTCTGCAAGTCCAAGCATCCACAATTCCACCATGACCTGATCATGGAGTTCATAATATTTCTAGTAGCATTATTAGGGCTGCAACAACATTTCAATATAAGTGTCCTTCCAATATTGTATACTAGGGCTCCTTTGATGCTGAATCTATCTTTGTATATGGCTCCAATGAAAAAAATACTACCCTTTGAGAACGTAGCCTTCGATGCTAAATCTATTTACCACATCCTAGCAACCTTTTGGTCTGAAAATGGTTGAATTTTCTTTTCCCCGCAAAATAGATCTTTGCTCTACAAATGCACTCCAAATCCTTTGACAATTGGAAACTCCCACATGCAGTTCAAAACATTAAGTAAAATGGTAAATGGTGAAAAAAACTTTAACTTCTCTTGCTACTCCCAATTAAGTTGGTAATATAGGCACGCAAAGCTTTGATGCAATTTAGTGAGTTTGAACACAAGTGTTAATTCAATAAGCCTATCCCATGACTCAAGTTGACTTGCAAAAAACACTTGTTGAGTTTCCTTTTGGCTGAAAGCTAGAATCGATAAAAGGTCCTTAGTCTCACTTAGACACATCAATGTTATCTTACACATTGAGTCTCATTGACTTACCCTTTTGGTCATTCATTGGCCATTAATATAATTATCTTATCTTATCTTGTATGGTATGATCAATTCCTATAGCTGAGAACCTTTGGAGAACTATGTAGATTGCTCGGTGAGCCCGACGTTTCGAGTGAACACTTCACCCATCTTCAGGGGCAGGAAGCTAAAGCATAAGATGTGAAGAGTGCTAGACCAAGATTTTATAGGGAGCGAAAAATTAGCCGTTAGAATGATGGTTTAAGAGCATTAAATGAGTCAACGAATTGAAAGCAATATTAGAAATAGATATTAAAATTTGTTTAGAAATAGATATATTAGAAATTTTTAATTTTTAATTTTTAAAATTAATTTTTAATTTTTAGATTGTACGAGACAAATATGAATTAATAATAGATAAATGACAATTAGGGAAATTAGTATTGGATTTATAATATTTATTTAAAAACATTATTTAAAATTGGGATTAAATTCAAATTAATTTGAATTTTAAATCAAGATCTTTGGATTAAAATAATTAGAAATATAATGAAATGAATGAATAAGGGATATGGTATTCAATGAATAAATATAGAAAAGGGAATTAAATTAAAAGTAATAAAGAGAGGGGGGTAAGTGAAAAAGGGATCTATTTAAATTTACGAGATGAGGCTGGAAGATGGGAATGACTGATCATTAATTAAAATTATTAAAACGATTAATGAGATTGCTAAATTACAAACATTAATAGAATATTTAAAATAAAATAAACATAAAAATAAGCAAATCAATAAATAAATAACTAGATTTTTAGGGAGGAAAAAGACCATTAAGAAATTAGCAAAGGAGGGCTAAAGAATGGAAAGAAATGAATTAAAGACAGAAGAGAAAAGACACAAAATGGGAAGATGATAGGAGAGAAAAGAGATGATAGTGTGGGAGGGCAGGGGGAAAAGGAATTTAGGGAAGTTTAGAAGACAGAAAATGGATGGTGGGCTTCCAAGATTGGCTTAAATGATGCTAGTCATTGCGATTAAAGTTATTGGGATGCTTCTCAATTTCAAGGGCTTCCCTAATGATTTGGTTGGAATGGAAAGGGACAGGAGCAAGGATTTTAGATTTGTCAAAGCAGATGAGATGGCTAGTAGAGTGGGAATGTTCAGCTATGGTCGATTTGGCTACACGGTTATGGTAGGTGTCTGCCATTTGTTCTTTCAACCTGGTTTTAAAAGATCTGCCAGTTTGTCGTATGTAGGACTTATTGCAAGAGCAGGGGATCTCATATACGCCAGAGCAGGACAAGGGGTCATTTTTGTCCTTGGCCGACCTGAAGTGCTGGTTTAGGGTTCGATGGGGTTTAAAGAAGGTTTTCATGTTCATTTTAGAGAGAATTCTGGAAAGGTGATCAGTAACACCTTGAATGTAAGGGAGGATTATTTTGGCTAAGGGAAGGGTGCCGGTTCCGGTTCCGGTTTTGGGGCGGGGATGGAGGCAAGCGCGAAAGGCCTTATTGATCTGGGAAGAAGAGTATCCATTAGCTTTAAGCACTTTTGATAGGTGAGCTTTTTCTTTGGGTAAGGATTCAGTGGAGGAAATTCTAATAGCTCGAGAGACAAGAGTCTTGAGAACGTCATATTTTTGAGCTGGATGGTGGTGGGAGTTGGGATGAAGGTATCTATCGATATGAGTCTTCTTCTTGAAGACCTAGTGGGTTAGGGAGCCATAAGGGAGGCGGGAGACAAGAACATCAAGAAAGGGGAGGGAATGGTTTTCTTCCAATACCATAGTGAATTGGATATGAGGGGAAATGCTATTAAGATGAGTAAGAAATTTGCAAAGCACAGGAATACCATGGGACCAAATCACAAAGGTGTCGTCAACAAAATGCTTCCAGAATTTAGGCTTAAGATGAAAGGTTTCTAAGGCCTTGGATTCAAAGTGTTCCATAAAGATGTTGGCTACAACGGGTGAGAGGGAGGAGCCCATGGCTATGCCCTCAGTTTGCTCGTAACAAACACTGTTATAGGAGAAAAAGGTAGAGGTGAGGCATAGGCTGATGAGATGAAGAGTTTTAGAGTCCACAACCTTAGAGATAAGGTCTAGGGCTTCAGGGACCGGAATTTTGGTAAATAAAGCGACGACATCAAAGCTAACCATAATGTCATTCTTATCAAGTTTAAGGGTTTTAATTTGATGGATAAAGTTTGCGGAGTCTTTAATGAAGGAGGAGAGGCCAGACAGGGGGCAAAGCTTTTTGGCAAGGAATTTGGACAGGGAATAGGTGGGGCCTCCTATAGCACTAACAATTGGACGGAGGGAGAAAGCATGTTTATGAATTTTTGGCTGCCCATAAATCCTTGGGTTGAGGGGGAGAAGGAGCTTTTGGATGGAAGGGTCAAAGGAAGAGGATTTGATGGCTTTGGAAACCTTGGCATTGATGGACTGTGTTAGGTCCCTATATTACTAGTATAGTCCCTTATTGTTGTTATTGTAACCCCCTTATTGTTATTATTGTACCCCTGTAATCCCCATATTGTTATTATTGTGCCCTTAAATTATTATTGTTAGGTCGGCTAGGATTACATTGTGGCCCCACTAGGATTATGTTGTGGCCCCATGGACTCCTATATATAGAAAGGAGGTTTTGTAATTTGTGCATCCAAGAATTGTTCATTCATGTAATGTATTGGAGGTTGCCCCCTCGAAGTGGCTTATTTCTAAGTCGTTGATATCTCTTTTCTTCTATTTTTGGAGCTGGTTTCACAACAGATTGGATCAGGTTTTTAGAGAGGGGTTGGTAAGAGGAGGAGGATAGAAGCTCCATCATCTTACGATTGTAATTTGATGAATCTAAAAGAACAGAGGCGTTGCCTTTATCAGCCTTTAGGATCAGGATATCAGGGTTGGAATTAAGGTGACAGAGGGTGATAAATTCATCTTTAGAAAGGTGAGGCTTGGGGAGTTTCGAAGAATGTGGCCACATTCTTGATGAAGTTCTTCAGCTGAATGGGGTGGAAGGTTGCGGGATATGGATTCGATGGAACAAATAATTTCCTCGAAAGGAATGGAACGAGGGACAAGGGAAAAGTTAAATCCTTTCTCAAGGAGGCTTAAAGCGGGGGCATCAAGCTAAATAGAGGAAAGGTTAACCACCTTGGAATTAAGGCGGGGAAAGGGGAAGAAGACTAAGATATTGGATGGGGTAGGGGAAGTGACGAGGGAGGGGGAGGACGAGGTTTACAGGGGGAGAGACTAATGGAAGGAGAGGGAAGATTAGGAAATGAATCATTGAGGTTAATGGGGTTTGGGGGATCAAGAAAAGTAGGAGGGTGAGAAGGGAGAGAGGGATTAATGGGATGGGGGTTGGAATGATAAGATACAAATTGAGTGATATTAGAAGGGCCCAGATTAGGAGAGAGGTGATTAGGTAGAAAAGAGCTAGAATGATTTTGGGATTGATTATTAACATTATTATCCAAAGGAAGAAATAACCTTTTATTTATATATTTATTTCAGGGAAAAATCAAAACTTTTCATTAAACATAAAAAGTTTACCAGTACATGTTAAATGCATTCTATCTGTTTTGTGCCTCGCGAGGGAGCACTAAAAACAGATCCATACTGTTGTTTCTATCACAGCCAAGTCTCAAAAAATAACGCAGAAATACCAGATCTCTGCTTGAAGCTTCTCACGAGAGCAATTAGTTTGTGCTTAGCCACACCCAAAAAACAACTAGGGCTCCTCAAAAGAGGAAAACACCCCACGGTGTGAACCAAAACACATAAAACGCCTTTCAGCGGGACCTGAGCTCCCTCTTATGAGGAAACGAGCTCGAACAGATCTAGCGGCCGGCTAAAAAGCAAAATAATAAGTCTGTTTTAAAGTTTTGTTTTGTAAAAGAAAGCAAAAAATAACAACAGTATGATAGATACAATGGTCCGTGTGGACAGTATAAACAATTGTAGACTCTCTAGAAGACGAAGGCAAATCAAAGATAAGGGGCTCGGTTTGTTTCAACCAGACCCTCTACATCTGTTTCTTTTATTTTCTAACTGCCCAGAACTTGCTGTAGGCCCTCTTTAGAAAGGAGGTCTGCTGCAACGTTCCGCTCTTTGTAAATGTGACAGATAGAAATGTAAGTAAAAGAATGTTTAAGAATCCAAATTTCTTCAAGGATAAGAATTAATAGATAACTTTGGCACATGAAATCTTTATTGAACCACTTGATAATGTTCAAAGAATCCCCAAAAATTTGAACAGTTCAAATGTCCAACTGAATCAACCAACACAGAAGTAGGTGCAGGGATTTTATTTCGGCAAAATTGTTTGTCCCAACCCCCAAACCCATCGAAGCTTCTTTACGACTATCCGAGTTGAGATGGATCACTATTCTAGCCCCACATTTATCCTCATTACTTGACGCACCATCGAAATATGCCCAAGGCATATCTCCTTTGATTTCTTCCTGGACAACCACCCTAGCAGAAGGAGCTGATTTTGGTTCAGACATTTGAGCAAGTATGGCCATACTTTCTGCGGCTATACTTTGTATCTGAGTCTCTTGATCCTTAAAAATAACGCGGTTCCTTGCCAGCCAAATCCCCCACGAGATAAGCAGAGGCAGAGCCTTCCAGTTTTCCTCTAAACTCTCCTGCCACCAAGCCTCCCAAGCATCCACAACTGATCTCCCTTCCCATCTTTGGAATTTGCCAGAAATGGACATGGCTTCTCTCCAGACCACTCTGCAGAAATGACAGTCGATGAACAAGTGAAAGATTGTTTCCGATTCTTGTTTGCAAAGGGGGCAACGCCCTGGCCCGATCTTCTTCTGTTTTAGCATATTATCCCATGTAGGAACTTTATTGTTTAGCATACACCAAAAGAACATCCGAGTTTTAGTCGGACATTTTAGTTCCAAAGCCATTTAGCCCACCAAGCAGGAACTTCCCATCCCTTTTTGGCCATCACGAAAGCATAACCAAACTGGGGAGTGTATTTTTCAGATGGACTGGGGGCCCATCAAAGATCATCCTCCCTATCCCTGATGCGCACATGGGTACGTTCCAGCTCGCTAATGTACTTCTGCCATACTTCATGCCATACCGAATCAAGTCGCAACTCTTCCCCATTCTTCCAGCCCTGAGCCCAGTGCGATGAAGACGCCTCATTGGCAATTTGATTTAAGAACTGGATCTCTTTGTCCTTAAGAATATTCCTCAAATCCACCGGCAGAGCGAAAAATTCCTTACACCCTACCCACGGATCAAGCCCCACCCTTACCTTCTCCCCATTCCCAACCTGCCAGACCAACCCTTCGTCTAGTATATTAATAGAACCAAGGATTGCTTTCCACACCACAGAAGACTTAAAAGGTTTTTTTTGAGGGTCTCTAAGCCAATCAATAATCTCCATAGGATCAATGTACTTTCTCTTCATAACCTGAGACCATAAGGAGTCCTTATATAAAATCCTCCAACCCATTTTGGCAGCCAGAGAAGACACAAAGGACGGAAGGTCCTTTATTCCCCATCCTCCCCATTCTTTTGGCCTTGCGATCCTATCCTAGACCACCCAAGGCATAACCTTCTCCTCCTTCGATCCTGCCCACAAAAATTTGCTGCATATCCTTTGCACCTTCGAGAGAATGTTTCTTGGGACCCATGCAAGCAGGGCCCAGTATACTAGGATTGCCAAAAGAATAGATTTAACCAGGACTAGTCTTCCAGCTCTCGACAACCAACATAAGCTCCAATGTGAAATTCTCTTCTCTATTTTAGCTACAAGCCAAAGCCAGTCCACCGTTTTATATGAGTTAGGCTTAAGAATAAATCCTAGATATTTCAGGCTGTCTTCTAGGCCTTTCACCTGAAAGGGGAGCTCCTCTACTGCTCTTTTGATATCAACTCCCGAGAGACCTTCTGCAATGATGACAAACTTTTCGAAATTGATACTCATCCCAGTTGCCAGAAAGAGGTCGATAAGCTGTTTTAGGGTCCCGATCTCACTTCTACTACCACTGCCAGAGAGGAGGATATCATCAACAAAAAGGAGGTGTGTCATCTGAAGATTAATGGCTACCTCTATTCCTTTGATATCACCCCTCCTTTTTGCATCAGCAATCAACTGACTCAAGCCTTCCGCTGCTAAGAGAAAGAGCAGAGGTGATAAGGGGCATCCCTATCTCAAACCCCTCTGACTCTTGAAGAAAGGAGAAGCAACCCCGTTTTTGAAGAAAGGAGAAGCAACCCTGTTTATGATGACTGCGAAACTGATATTTGTTATACAGCTCATCACCCAATTAATGAAGAAGATGTCGAAACCAAGATGAGTTAAGAGTAATCTGAGATACATCTAGTTGATCTTGTCGTAGGCTTTAGACAGGTCTATCTTTATGATCAACCCTTTTTTTTTCTATCTCTCTTTATGCTATGGAGGGTCTCCTGAGCCACTCCAATAGCTTCATGGATCTGCCTTCCTTCTAAGAAACCAAATTGTTCCTTCAAAACATTCTTATAGAGGATCGACTTTAGTCTAACAACAATCACTTTCGAGATAATCTTGTGGTTGCTATTGCAGAGGGAGATCGGCTTGAAATCATCAAACGAGTCCAGCTCACCTCGTTTCGGAATAAGAGCGATGAAGGTAGAGTTCAGAGGTTCAAAGATAGCTCCTTTCCGTTTGGATTCCTCCACCACTGTCGTAAGCTTTTCTCCCACTTCTTCAGAGAAGTGTTGGAAGAACTCAACAGTCCACCCATCCGGTTCCAGGCTTTTTTCCTTCCGCATTGACTTAAGGACCCGTTCCACTTCCTCCCTGGTCAAAACCTAATTGTCCTCTACGTCCACATAGCTCGGAAAGAGTTGAGCCACCCTTACCACCTCTGCTATAAATACCTCCGGAGGGGCCTTGAAAATCCTGCTAAGGTGCTCCTTGCCCATGCTAGCCAGTTCTGGAAAGGACTTTGCCACCCCATCGTCCTCCTTCCTCATCCCCCAGATTGTGTTATCATTCCTTCTTCCTTTCGCATAGTTGTGAAAAAATTTAGTGTTTTCGCCCCCTGCAGCGAGCCAAATGGCTCAACTTTTTAACCTCCATTGTTCCTCCCTTTCCAGAAGGATTTTTCTTCTTTCCCCTTCCAAAGAAAGAATACTATCCCTCTTCTGTCCTAATTCATAGCTATCATACTCGGGGCTTTCCAACCTATCCAACTCCGCTCCTATCCACTTCAACCTTTCCTCCTGCTCTTCTCTTCTTTGCTTTGCCCATTCGATGGTTGCTTTCTTCATGTTTTTGAGATTTTCCCAGAAATGGGCTGCTTTATACGAAGGTTCAGATGCCGCCCAAGACCTCCACGTGCCCTTGAATAACGCATTAAAGGAGTCCTCTTTGAGCCACCCTGGGTTAAATTTGAAAGGAGCCCTTGGTTTGTCAAGACTGCCTTTTATTTCAAGGAGAATAGGGAGATGATCCGAGTCCCCTGCCTCCCCCACCCACTGCCTAAAAGCTTGAAATCTTTCCACCAAATATTCCTTGAGCAGAAATCTATCTAATCACTTAGCCACCCTGGCTTCTCCAATCCTCTTGTTCCTCCAGGTAGGCTGAAGTTTAACAAGATTGATGTCAACCAAGTGCCCCTCCATTATTTTGTTAGTGAAAAAATCAAATAGGGGATCAACCCTTGTAGTCAGACCCTAAGATTCAGCAAGTCCCTAGGAAAAATTCAGGTCTCCACCATTGATGAGGTTTGGATCATTCATGAAGTGCCCTGACAGAAGGTTGCTCCAGAATCTTTCCCTCTCCAGACAAGGGCCATAAATATTCAGGATCAGAAAAGAGGAACACAACTCCAAAGAGTAAACCTCAACAGCCAAAACATGATCCTTGCCCCAGGAGTTTAAAAGTTTCATTTTATTGGATTTTAAACCCACCGCCAGCTCCCCAGATCTTCCATTCGCATCCAACCCCGTAAAAACCCAACCCGGGCACGGTCCCTATAAACACGCAACGACCTCTTCTCCAGCTCCCAAAGTTTCCTGAAGAAGTATAATATCCGGCCCATAACCAGAGAACAGGGCACATATAACTAGTTTTTTGGGCTTACTAGCTAAACCCATGCAGTTGAAAGATAAAACAATCATTTGATAACCTGGCCTGGGGCATTCACTGCTCTAAGTGCCCCTGTGATGGATCTTTGCTTCCCATCAGCAATGTCCAGTTTAGCTTTTAGCTGAGCTTTAGATAGATTATATTTTCGCCCTCTCAGCTTAGGGCCAGGATTTGAGACAGAAAGATTTCCCAAACCTCCCACAATATCCAGAAGATTTTTGAGTTTTTTCTCCCCCCCCCTGCGGCCTAAGATTATAGGACCAACACACTTCCTCAGTAGACAAGTTAACGGAGGAAACAATGGGACACATAGCTGCTGAGAGGGCAGGGATGGTTGTGATGACACTGTCAAGGGCGGGTTCAACATGTGCAGGGATGCCAATAGTCATATGAAAAGGATTCGGCCTGGAGGGACCAGGCTATGAGCAAAAAAAAGAATTATATGATAATGAAAAAGAAATAGAAGAGGGGGAAAAAGGAGCAGTACATGCCTGAAGAGGCTCCTTAGAAGCTTCGATAGTAAGCGAGGGCTCTGTGACCGGGGGGACAATTGCTTCCATCTTTTCTTCTGCACCTGCTTCCCCCATAGTTACATCACCACCCACCTCTACCTCCTTGCCATCCGAGATATCCTGAAGATGCTGAGATCCTTCCTTCATGCCCAAACCAGGACCCCGATCCTCTTCCCCTGCTTTCCCTCTAGAGGTTTGCTGAGCCTTTCCTTTGAAGGGTTTCTTCTTTCGCCTGATCCCTAGAGAACACTCTTTGGCCAAGTGACCATATTGATGGCATCTATGACATCTGAACGAAATCTGCTCATAGTCCAGGGTTTGGATGAAAGACCAATTCTGATAGTGAAGCTGAATGGCCTCCGACAAACCCTCTCTAGGGTTTAGACGAACTAGAATCCTTGCGGTCCCCTACTTGCATGTTTGAATAAATGACATGTCCGCCTCCAAAAACTGGCCTAACACATTCCCTATGTCCCTAAAAACTTTTATGGTCCAGAGTGGTTGGGGGAGCCCTGGAAGCTTGACTCAAATAGGGAGGTCAACTAGCTTCTCCCTCTACGTATCGAAAAGAGGGTGCCATCGCTTGAAAAGGATCAGAACCCATCCGAAACCCCAGTTCTGCTCCATGACCCAGGAGGCCATTTCCTTGCTCTTAAAAGGAACCATGAACCATCCATTTGCCAGGATGCGCACTTCGAACCTTAGATCAGGCCCTTCCTTCCACGTTTTCTTCGCCCAGTCCTTCAAGAAGGGAGCAGTGACTTTCTTCCCTTTTGCTTTCCCAACTAATATTCGCTCTGTTATATCCATTACCTCGTCAATAGATAAATCTATGCCCAAGACTAAGTTTGGAACTTGGTCTTTCCTCCTCACCGCCTTGGCTTTCTTTCGCAAAAGGTCAGGGAGTTCCGGCTCGCTATCCGAAATGCTATCAAAGATACCTTGAGCCTGGTTTGCTTTGGTCCCTTCGACTTCCGAAGCTGCTCGTTTCTCCTTCAACCTTCCAGCCTCCTTATCATTCTAAGCGACCTCCTTTCCTCGACCCGTCAATCTAGAAACCTCAACACCCTTTCTACTAGGGCTTTCGCCTTGTGTACCTGAACCTTTACCTTGATATCCCCTTGGAAGAGGGCTAGTTCCCCTTCACAAACCCTCCGGCCTTTTCCTTCCCTTTGCTGCGATTTGCTCCGCTATATGCACCAAACCCTCCTTTGTGGCTAGAACTGACGGAGATCTCTGCTCTCCTTCCAGACACCTCGAGACCCCCAACAACCCCGGCGTGACATTCTTCCGATCGTGAAACCGTAACCAACCTTCTTAATCTCCTACCTTGAATCAACCTTTTTCAGCAACCCGCATCTTGCCACAATGTCCTCAAGGCCTCTTGATTGAGCAAAAAACTTAGAGCCCTCATTATATCTCCCCTTTGGTCGTTGAAAACTCATATCTACACCGACTGACCCGAAAAACTTGTTTCCAGATAGAGTAACCGCTTGCATGCGTTTATAGCCTACAACCATAGCCGTTATAGGGTTCACGGGCTGCATTGGGACGCCTATTGACCTGTCGCCCGAACCCAAACGACCAGGCTTGCAAACCTTGCCTGCCTTTGTCCCAAAGATATCCTTCAGATTTAACTCAGTTATCTCCATTCCCCACATTGTTAGTAGATCCTCAGGCTCGAGATCTACCTCGACACGCTCCGAACCGTTGACCATCCTGGCAAACCCTAGAAAGGATGGTGAAAAACACACCTGAAACATTGTCTCCCCACCAGTCACTGCTTGCAACCTCCACCAAAACACCCTTCGACAACAAACAATGTTTAAGGTAAACAAACCCCGAGAAGGTAAAAAGTGGGCTGTTACCCAGGAAAATAAAACTTATCTCTGTGAAAGTGACCTCCTACGACCGTAGCCACGATGACACACAATCCAACCTCTTTCGAAACTGCCACCCACACCCCATTCGTGCAGCCATCCGACCTCCTCCAAGGCCTCCGTTTGTCAGGAGCTGTCTGCAGACTGCAGCAACCCCTTTGCATCTGCTAACCTGTTCTCAGCCCATCCTGACAGCTAGGTTTTCTCCAGACGCGCCCCATTGTTATTATTAAAGTTATTATTAATAATGGGAGGATGGGGGTTGATCAAATGATGATTCGATGAGGGAGGTTCAAAGGGGGAGGAACAAGAACATACTTGGCTGAAATGAAAGGGGGACGAGCATGGGTGAAGAGGGGAGGGGTGATGCCGATGGGAGGAAGAATTTTCGAGAGGTGTGGGGGTTGAATGAACGCGGGATTCAAAGGCAAGGGGATGCGTAAAGGGGTTACGATTAGAGGGAAGAAAATGGGAGGGGGTCGAATGAGACAAAGGATGGGTGGGGGAGGATGGCACCGAGGGGGAGCGAGGTGTCATTGAGAGGTTGTCAGTCGGGGAGAAGGCCCTTTGAATGATATGACAGTGGAGGGGCGGGGATCTTGCCAGGGTTATCGGACACAGTATCAAAACCGAGGGGATGAATCGGGGATAAATGATTCGGGAAAATAGGAAGGGCAGATGGGTGGATGCGTGGAGGGATGAAGCTGGACATAGATGGAGGCCGCCGGGTAAGGAAGATTCCTTCGATTCTGGAAAGTTTATACGAGGATCAACGAAAAAGGAGATCAGATGGGCCAGCGTAGGCTTCGACGAGGTCAACAATGAGGCCGAAGGACCAAAGGAGATAGGTTGGGTAGGGGCAAGTGATGAGGAAGGGGGAGCCACGAAGGAGTAAGGCTGGGAAGGGTCGGAAGAGTAAGCGGGGCTGGAATTATGCAGAAAAGAGGGAGGAAAATTAAAATCGGCGGAAGATCTGAATAAAGGGTGGCGGCCAATGGTGTGTTTGTGCAGTAAATGCTGGAATTTACGAATGTGTTTGCCATTGGTAGATTCAAGTAAATTGGATGCCGTAATAGTAGATCTTGGGTCAATGATATGCTATTATGACATCCAATTTACTTGAATCTACCAATAGAAAACACGTTCGTAAATTCCAGCATTTATTGCACAAACACACCATTGGCCGCCAGCCTCTATTCAGATCTTCCGCCGATTTTAATTTTCCTCCCTCCTTTCTTCATAAGTCTGGCCCCGCTTACTCTTTCGACCCTTACCAACCTTACGCCTCCGTGGCTCCCCCTTTCTCATCACCTGCCCCTACCCAGCCTATCTCCTTTGGTGCTTCGACCTCAATGCTAACCTCATCGAAGCCTACGCTGGCCCATCTGATCTCCTTTTCTATTGATCCTCGTGTAAACTTTCCAGAATCGAAGGAATCTTCCTTACCCGGCGAGCCTCTGTCTACGTCTAGCTTCACCCCTCCACGCATCCACCCATTTGCGCTTCCCATTTTCCCGTTGCATTTATCCTCGATTCATCCCCTCGGTTTTGATTCTGCGTCCGATAACCCTGGTAAGATCCTTGCCGCTCCACTGTCATCATTCGAGGGCCTCCTCCCTGGTCGACAACCTCTCGATGACACCTCGCTCCCTCTCGGGGCCATTGTCCCCCACCCATCCTTTGTCTCCTTCGACTCCCTCCCGTTTGCTTCCCTCTGATCGTAACCCCTTTACGCATCCCCTTGCCTTTGAATCCCGCGTTCATTCGATCCCCACACCTCTTGAAAATTCTTCCTCCCGTCAGCATCACCCCTCCCCTCTTCACCCATGCTCGTCCCCCCTAATTTCAGCTAGGTTTGTTCTTGTTCCTCCCCCTTCGAACCTCCCTCATCGAATCATCATTTGATCAACCCCCATCCTCCCATTATTAATAATAACTTTAATAATAAAAGTAATAGGTTATTTCTTCCTTTTGATAATAATGTTAATAATCAATCCCAAAATCATTCTAGCTCTCTTATACCTAATCACCTCTCTCCTAATCTGGGCCCTTCTAATATCAGTCAATCTGTATCTTATCATTCTGACCCCCATCCCATTAATCCCTCTCTCCCTTCTCACCCTCCTCCTTTTCTTGATCCCCCTCACCCCATGAAACTCAATGATTCATTTCCTAATCTTCCCTCTCCTTCCATTAGTCTCTCCCCTTGTAAACCTCCTCCTCCTCCTCCCTCATCCCTTCCCCTATCCATCCAATACCTTAGTCTTCTTCCTCTTTTCTCCCCCTTAATTCCAAGGTGGTTAACCTTTCCTCTATTTAGCTTGATGCCCTCGCTTTAAGCCTCCTCGAGAAAGGATTTAACTTAGCCCCTGTCCCCCGTTCCATTCCTTTCGAGGAAATTATTTATTCCATCGAATCCATATCCCATAGCCTTCCGCCCCATTCAGCCGAAGAACTTCGTCAAGAATGTGGCCGCATTCTTCGAAACTCTAAGCTCCCCAAGCCTAACCTTTCTAAAGATGAATTTATCGCCCTCCGTCAGCTTAACTCCAACCCTGATATCCTGATCCTAAAGGTTGATAAAGGCAATGCCTCTGTTCTTTTAGATTCATTAGATTACAAATGTAAGATGATGGAGCTTCTATCCTCCTCTTACCAACCCCTCTCTAAAAACCTGATCCAGTCCATCACTGCCAAGGTTTCCAAAGCCATCAAATCCTCTTCCCTTGACCCTTCCATCCAAAAGCTCCTTCTCCCCCTCAAACCCTCACCCCCAGGATTTATGGGTAGTCGAAAATTCATAAACTTGGCATCCCCCTCCGTCCTATTGTTAGTGCTATAGAAGGCCCCACCCATTCCCTGTCCAAATTCCTTGCCAAAAAGATTCGTCCCTTGTCTGGCCTCTCCTCCTCCTTCATTAAAGACTCCGCAGACTTTATCCATCAAATTAAAACCCTTAAACTTGATAAGAATGACATTATGGTTAGCTTTGATATCGTTTCTTTATTTACCAAAATTCCGGTCCCTGAAGCCCTAAACCTTATCTCTAAGGTTGTGGACAATGAAACTCTTCGTCTCATCAACCTATGCCTCACCTCTACCTTTTTCTCCTATAACAGTGTTTGTTACGAGCAAACTGAGGGCACAGCCATGGGCTCCTCCCTCTCACCCGTTGTAGCCAACATCTTTATGGAACACTTTGAATCCAAGGCCTTAGAGACCTTTCATCCTAATCCTAAATTTTGGAAGCGTTTTGTTGACGTCACCTTTGTGATTTGGTCCCATGGTATTGTTGCGCTTCGCAGATTTCTTGCTCATCTTAATAGCATTTCCCCTCATCCAGTTCACTATGGAATTGGAAGAAAACCGTTTCCTCCCTTTTCTTGATTTTCTTGTCTCCCGCATCCCTGATGGCTCCCTAACCCACCAGGTCTTTAGGAAGAAGACTCATACAGATAGATACCTTCATGCCAACTCCACCACCATCCAGCTCAAAAATCTGCCGTTCTCAAGACTCTTGTCTCTCGGGCTATTAGAATTTCCTCCACTGAATCCTTACCCAAAGAAAAAGCTCATCTATCAAAAGCGCTTAAAGCTAGTGGATACTCTTCTTCCTAGATCAATAAGGCCTTTCGCGATTGCCTCCATCCCTGCCCCAAAGCTGGATCCGACACCCCTCCCTTAGCCAAGGTAACCCTCCCTTACAGTCAAGGTGTTACTGATCACCTTTCCAGAATTCTCCCTAAATGAATATCAAAACCTTCTTTAAACCCCATCGAACCCTGAACCAGCTCTCCTGGTCAGCCAAGGACAAAAATAACCCCCTGTCCTCCTCTGGCGTATATGAGATCCCCTGCTCTTGCGGTAAGTCCTACATTGGACAAACTGGAAGATCTTTTAAAACTCGGTTGAAAGAACACATGGTAGTCACCTACCATAACTGTGTAGCCAAATGGCCATAGCTGAACATTCCCACTCTACTAGCCATCTTATCTGCTTTGATAAATCTAAAATCCTTGCTCCTGTCCCTTTCCATTCCAACTGAATCATTAGGGAAGCCCTCGAAATTGAGAAGCATCCCAATAACTTTAATCGCGATGACGGGTATCATTTAAGCCAACCTTGGAAGCCGACCATCCATTTTCTGTCTTCTAAACTTCCCTAAATTTCTTTTTCTTCCCGCCCTCCCACTCTATCTTCTCTTTTCTCTCCTCTCATCTTCCCATCTCGTGTCTTTTCTCTTCCATCTTTAATTCATTTCTTTCCATTCTTTGGCTCTCCTTTGATAATTTCTTAATGGTATTTTTCCTCCCTAAAAATATATTTATTTATTTATTGATTTGCTTATTTTTATTTTTATTTTTATGTTTATTTTAAATATTCTATTAATGTTTGTAATTTAGCAATCTCATTAATCGTTTTAATAATTTTAATTAATGATCAACCATTCCCATCTTCCAGCCTCATCTTGTAAATTTAAATAAATCCTTGTTAAAATCCCTTTTTCACTTACCCACCTCTCTTTATTATTTTTAATTTAATACCCTTTTCTATCTATATTTATTCATTGAATATCCTATCCCTTATTCATTCATTTCATTATATTTCTAATTATTTTAATCCAAAGATCTTGATTTAAAATTCAAATTAAATTGAATTTAATCCCAATTTTAAATAATATTTTTAAATAAATATTATAAATCCAATACTAATTTCCCTAACGGTCATTTATGTATTATTAATTCATATTTGTCTCGTAATAATATAATCTAAATTTATTTATTTAAAAAAAAAAATTTAAAAATTAAAATTTCTAATATCTATTTCTAAATTTTTTTAATATCTATTTCTAATATTGTTTTCAATTCGTTGACTCATTTAATGCTCTTAAACCATTATTCTAACGGCTAATTTTTCGCTCCCTATAAAATCTTGGTCTAGCACTCTTCTCATCTTATGCTTTAGTTTCCTGCCCCTGAAGATGGGTGAAGTGTTCACTCGAAATGTCAGGCTCACCGAGCAATCTACACAGTTCTCTAGAAGTTCTCAACATTATATTTATGACTGTGGAAATTTCCATTCTCTAATTCCTATAGATATCTCTTGTTCTGATGGAAAAATAGGTTGTAAGGTCTATTTCTAAATCTTTGCCTATGAAGATAACCCAATTTGTAATCATTTGTGGCCTACATACAAGACTACAAACATGTTGGAAAAATGCTTTGAGTTTCGTAAATGCTAGCCGTTATGTGGAACTTCATGCTAAAATGTTTGAAACTATCTCATAAATAACATTAAATTTGGCTTGCTCATGTATTTTGGTAATAACATAAACTGATATAAATTTCCAAGCTTTATGCTTAATATAACCTTCACTCTGCAAGTCCAAGCAACAACAACTCCACCATGACCTCATCATGGAGTTTATAATATTTATAGTAACATTATCAGGGCTGCAACAACATTTCAATAAAAGCGTCTTTCCAATATTGTATACTAGGGCTCCTTTGATGCTGAATCTATCTGTGTATATGGCTCCAATGAAAAAATACTACTCTTAGAGAACATAGCCTTTGATGAAAAATTTATTTACCACATCTTAGCAACCTTTTGGTCTCAAAATGGTTGAAGTTTTTGTTTTCTCCAGGAAAATACATCTTTTATCTACAAATGCACTCCAAATCCTTTGTCAATTGAAAACTCCCACATGCAGTTCAAAACATTGAGTAAAATGGTAAATGCTGAAAAAAACTTCAACCTCTCTTGCTACTACTGTTAATTTTGGGCAACTAGGTCCAAACTCCACGTTGCACTGCTCATATGATGATGATTATATTTTTGTTGGATTCCTCTTTTGGAGAGGTGCAAGATTGATCTAAAGATCATCTTGTTTGGATGAGCAGAACATATATTTTGATTTTATTTTCCACACATGTGCATGGTCGGCCATATTTGTAATGTAGTTTCACAATCCCTACAGATGTGTCACGCAATCTCATTGATGGATATAAATTGGAGAGAGATGATGTCCATTTCATCATCATCTCATCACACACATTCCTCATGATCTGATTGGTTCGTATATCCTAGAAGAGGCTTCTATCTCTCTCACGTGTGAAAATGGATGCTGGAAATCCTTTTGTTGACTTGCGTTGACTATTTTGGGAGCTGTCTCATGAGGTGTGTGTGACACTAAAGGAAGGCAGATCTTGTTTGCGTTTGATTGAACCTTCGGGAGGTTGGAAGAGCTGGTTTGACCAGCCAAAGTCTTTGTTGGCTAGGGCATCCCGTTGACTGCTGTAACAAACATTTCTCTCTATCTTTGCTGGACAAGAAGAATTGTAAATTCTGATTTATTATATTGGCTTGTCTTCTGTCGATCTATTATTATGTTCTATCATCATTTACTTTCAATGATTATGTGATTGTTAATCTTAATTGGGCCTATAAGAAAGATTGAAGTAAACTGCTTTAAGCATAGAACATACCATGGTTATCTAAATTTAACATGGTATCAGAGTTGAGGTGAAGACAAAGCCCAAGATAGTGTGAAAAGAAATCACCGAAGAAGAAGTCTTGTCAAGGACCAATGGCCTCCTCAACCTACAAGGGTTTCAAATCTGATGATAAGTTGACTGACAAGACTGATTATCATGCATGGAAGATGTCCTTGGATTTGGCATTAGAAGATTAAGATGTCATGGACTATGTGCAGGGGAAGATTCATGAGCCTTCATCATATTTTATGAGGCTCACAGAAATCAGGAATGATCTCCCTGCCATAGGAGAAGAAGTATCTGATCGAGAGCTCGTCCTCATTTCTCCTGGAGGACTTCCTCGAGACTGGTATGTATTTAATACTATGATTCTTAATAATAATATGATTCTTGATTCTGATGAATTGCTGACTAGATGCACTCAAGAGGAGACAAGAATGATGAATTGCTTGCTTCAACCCATAGCGGGGCCCAAATGAAGGAAGGGAAGATGTTACACTTGTAACAAGTCTGGTCACTATGCAAGAGAGTGCCCCAATTGAAGGGACTTTCCCAGGGATGATAACAACAACAAATTTAGGGGGAATGGCAATCAAAGGAACAATAGGTTCAAAGGAAAAAGGAAGGCTCTCTATGATCGTAGTGGAAATAGGCAACCTTTCAAGAGGTCAAGAAATTCCAGGTACGATGAGTCTAATGTTTTCGATAATAAGAAAAATGAATATATTCTTGTATTTGCCCTCTCTGCTACATCTCCTCCCGACACCCTGGATGTCTGGTTGATTGATAGTGGTGCTTCAAGGCACCTCACTGGTTATAAAGAAGCCCTCTCTGATTTGATTGAGAAGGATATTAATTTAGAAATTATCTTTGGAGATAATGCCACATATCCCGTGAAAGGGACAGGGACTGTGACCCTTCATCAATATCAAGGTAAAGTCCTCCACTTGCAAGATGTGTTGTACGTACCTAATTTGAAGGAGAACCTTGTGCTTATTTCGGCAATGGAAGACAAAGGATTCAAGGTGGCATTTGTTGATGGAAAGGTACGCATCTAGAAGAAGAACTTCAAAGAAGCTCTTACTATTGGTTTTAGTGTTGATACACTCTACCAGGTTGGAGGAAGTCCGTTGGGGGCTATGTCAAGTGACACAACTCTTCAAACCGAGCTATGGCATCAGAGGTTTGCACACCTTCATTACAAAGCCCTTCCCGAAGCAAGGAAGGTGGTGATAGGGATGCCCAAGTTTAAATATGATCATGAAGGTATATGTCAGGGTTGTGCCAGAGGGAAGCATACAAGGGGACCATTCCCCTGAAGTGTCACAAAGACATCTGATGTCTTACAATTGATACATTCTGATTTATCTGGTATGCTGCCCGTAATATCCTTGGGAGGATGTTCTTATACATGACTTTTAGAGATAACTTCTCCCACAAGACCTGGATATATTTCTTGAAGAAGAAGGACGAAACATTCAAATGCTTTTGTACCTTCAAGGCCTTGGTGGAAAATCAAACCGGGAAGAAAATCAAAATTTTGAGGACTGACAATGGGACAGAGTATGAGTCAAATGAATTCAATGACTTTTGCAGGGAAGCTGGCATTAAGAGGGAGACCACAACTGTGTATACTCCTAAGCAAATGGTGTTGCTGAAAGGAAGAACAAGACCATTGTGGAAGCTGCCCGTGCCATGCTATATGACCAAGGTCTTCTGAAGTTTCTATGGGGAGAAGTTGCGAACACCGCTGTGTATGTTCAAAATAGATGCCCGCATTCCGCTTTGGACTCCAAAACTCCTGAAGAAGTCTTCTCTGGTAAGAAGCCTCATGTCTCCCACTTTAGAGTTTTTGGTAGTCCTGTTTACTTTCATGTGTTGAAATAAAAGAGAAGCAAGCTGGATGTTTTTGGGACGAAGGGAATGTTTGTGGGGTACAATGAAACTTTGAAGGCATATAGAATCTATGTGCATGGTCAAAGAGAAGTGGAGATATGCCACGATGTCACCTTCGATCAAGATGTTTCCCTTAAGAAAGTAAGATATCTTCCTAGCTCTAAGGAAGACAAAGAAGAAGAAGAAGCTGGAAGGCAAGAAGAATCGAAGGATGAACCTATGCTTGATGTTGAAGGACCAATGGATCCTATTGATCCACTTCCTTCTAATAAGAGGAGACCCTCATGGCTTAGGGACACTCTCCAGGATGCCGAGAGACATGTTGCCCCGATAGGAATATTCCATGAAAGCAAGAAGTCGAATAGGTACCAAGGGTACCTAGCAGCCATGAGTACAATTGTACAATCTGAGCCTAGATCATTTGAAGAAGTCGTAAAGCATCAAGTTTGGAAGGATGTTATGCACGAAGAATATGAGTCCATTATGAAGAATGATGTCTGGGAAGTGGTCCCGAGACCAGAGGAAAAATTTGTTGTCACCTCGAAATGGCTCTTCAAGATCAAGCATGGAGCCAATGGAAGTGCTGAAAAGTATAGGGCAAGATTTGTTGCCTGAGGCTTCTCTTAAAAAGAAGGTATTATGATATATTTTCACCTGTCGCCTGCTATACCACCACCGATCTATTATTGCCCTTGCTGCAACACAAGGATGGAGTCTCCATCAGATGGATGTGAAGACTACATGGTTCAATAAAGGAATAGGTTTATGTGGAGCAACCTCTGGGGTTCGAAGTCCAAGATAGAGACACATATGTATGCAGGTTGAAGAAAGCCCTCTATGGGTTGAAGCAAGCCCCCAGGGCTTGGTATGAGAGGATAGATAACTACTTGATGAAGTTGGGCTTCACTCGTAGTAATGCTGATCCAAACCTTTATTTTAAGGTTGATAGAGAAATGACTCTCATTCTAGTTCTCTATGTGGACGATCTCTTCCTAATAGGTGCTAACCCTCTCATTCATCAATGTAAGAGGGAGCTAGCTTTCGATTTTGAGATGAAAGACCTAGGACTGATGCACTATTTCCCAGGCTTGGAGGTCTGGCAAAGGCCAGGCGAGATTTTCCTTTCTCAAGGAAAATATGTTGTGAAGCTATTGGAGAGATTTGGTATGGTGGACTGTATGTCTGTGTCGACACCGATGGAACTTGACTTTCAGAAGTTGTGTGGAAGCTTTGCTGGGCCCGAGCTGGGAAATCCCACTGAGTATCGACAACTTGTAGGGGCCCTGATGTTCTTAGTGAACTCCCGTCCAGACGTATGTTTTGCAGTAAACACTTTGAGTCAACATATGGTTGAGCCTCATCACATTCACTAGATTGGTACCAAGAATATTTTGAGATATCTTCGGGGCACAATCAACCATGGGCTGAGATACACTGCCGGGAGTTTGAGACTCCATGGATATACTGATGCCAATTGGGCTGGCAGTGTGGTGGATCGTAAGAGCACATTAGGATGTTACCTCACCTTGGGTTCTGCTTTGATATCTTGGATGAGTAAGAAGCAGAAGTCGATGGCTTTGAGCACCGCTGAGGCCGAATACATTGCAATGAGTATGGCCTGTTGTGAAGCTATTTGGTTGAGAAAGCTCTTTAGTGAGCTGTTTGGACATGTGCTAGATACCACTGTTATCCTTTGTGATAACCACAATGATATTCGTCTTTTCGAGAATCCTGTGTTCCACGATCGATCTAAGCATATTGATATCAGGTACCACTTTATCCGAGATATGGTACAACGAGGCACCATAAGGCTCGATCATATAGGAACTGATGAGCAGGTTGCAGACATTCTCACGAAGCCTCTAAGGAAGGTCATGTTCCTAACCTTCCATGAGAAGCTTGGAATCGTGGAAAGACCCTATTGTGAGGGTCCTGCTTGAGTTGGACAATGAGCTCTAGGAGCTCCAGGGGGCTTGGGGATAACTTCTTGGAGCTATAAGCACACATGGGGCTAGGCTTGCCGAACCTTGTTGTGCTTTTGCCCCACCGTTATGATGTTTGAGCTGGTTTACCATCTCTTTTATCTATGCCCCACATGCATCCTACCCATAGAGTTTCAGACTCATGGGAAGCACCTCTCATTTGGCCAATGAGATGGGAAATGTGGATAGAGGCCATAGCAATACCGATGGACTCATCGAAGATTACTGTACTCTCTATATCTAGGATGGGTTGTGTCCAACACCTTGATCTGGGATTAAGTTTGATGAGGTTCTTACCTCTAAACTGACTTCGGGTTAGTAAACTAACTTTGGGTTAGTATGTGACTCGTTTTGAGTCTATTGAGGTTTTACCCTCTAGGCTGACTTCGGGTCAGTGGAGTGTGGTGTCTTTGTGACTCACTCTCGTTTGTTTGCCATTGAGCCGGCAAAGCATGTTACAACAGGATGTCGCAGGAATGCATGATGACAGTACACGATGGTATTGATCACTGGATGGCATAGGTGGACAGATGGAGTTCTCCTTATTGAGAGGGAGTGTTAATTTTGGGCAACTAGATCCAAAATCCATGTTGCACTGCTCATATGATGATGATTATATTCTTGTTGGATTCCTCTTTTGGAGGTGCAAGATTGATCTAAAGATCATCTTGTTTGGATGAGAAGAACATATATTTTGATTTTATTTTCCACACATGTGCATGGTCGGTCAGATTTGTAATGTAGGCTCACAAGCTCTACAAATGTGTCACACACCCTCATTGATGGATATAAATTGGAGAGAGATGATGTTCATTTCATCATCATCTCATCACACACATTCCTCATGATCTAATTGGTTCGTACAACCTGGAAGAGGCTTCTCTCTCTCCCACATGTGAAAATGGATGTGGGAAATTTGGATGCCGGAAATCCTTTTGTTGACGTGCGTTGACTGTTTTGGGAGCTGTCTCATGAGGTGTGTGTGGCACTGAAGGAAGGCTGATCTTGTATGTGTTTGACTGAACCTCCGGGAGGTTGGAAGAGCTGGTTTGACCAACTTAAGTCTTTGTTGGCTAGGGTATCTTGTTGATTGCTGTAACAAACATTTCTCTCTATCTTTGCTGGACAAGAATGAAGAAACATTTATCGAAGAATATTAACTAATTACTGAGAGGAATAAGTAAACATACCTAGCAAAAAATCATAAACATAAACACAGATGTTTAACCGGGAAAAACACCAAACTTTGGGGAAAACCCATCCTAATGAAATTTCATTAGCCTTGGCCAAAACTCTGGCCAATCCAGCCAAGTGAGCCTTCATCGCTCACATCCAGGCCTACATTACAGTGAAGTCCTCCGAGCCTTTTATAGGCTCCATTGCCTGCAATACCATGAGCTAAAAACCATCGGTGCACAATACCATGTGCCCCAAAACCATCATTGTTTAACTTGGTCAAACTTGACTATAATCGCAAGTCAATTTACCTAACATTCCCCCCTTAAACTTGACTTGGGGTTTCCTGACTAAATCCAGCCAAAAGTGCTAAATGAGACAACCCCTCTCACTCTAGCTCCTCCCCCCTCATATTTTTTTACCCAGGGCAATTGTTAACTTGACATCCCCCCTATCACCTAGGTCTAACCCAAACTTTACTAGTGATTACCCAGGGGTATGCATGCCATACCAGGTCTTACAGCAGTATGCCCATTTACATGTAAAAATTAACTCTATTATAATTTTTTATTTATTTATTTTTATTTTTTATTTTATTATTTTTTATATATTTTATTTTATTGTTGCTATTCTTTGTATGACCATTCTCTACATTCATGATGTCCTCTCCAAAGAGGACATCACACATGAATCTGCCCACCAACGATGCACCAAGCTGGATCAGATTGTGCATCGCACAACAATTCATAGCACGCCCCGCACGCAACCCCTTCCTTGAACAAAATGTTGTTCACTGTTGCATTGCTTGCCTGCAACGTTACGATAAAGGAGAGAGCTCGTCCCTCCAAACACCCCCAATCTCCTCCTCCGTGGGTCGTTTAACCACAAAGCCTATATGCAAATAATGCAGCCTTCACACGACTTTGGTGTCGATGATTTAAACTTCGGTGCAACCAACCGCCATCATATACAAAGCCGATCCTTTCAGTTTCAATTTTCAAGTCCTGCTTATTCAATTACCTCTTGGCTCCCTTGGCCTCTCATGAGACGGAAAACCATGGCACCTATCGGCCTCTGCGCTCCACGTCATGGCTGCCCAGTTTCATGGATGCTGCCACTCCATTGAATTTAACCACTGTTATCTATGCAGTCCTCAGTACTTTGCCGAGCATCAACACAAGTGCTGTAATTTCTGGCATGGTCATTTTCCATTGTCTATCATGCAAGAACGTCTACTTCCTGAAACCGTAGCAGGAAATCCAACGAAATTCCCATATCTCCCTAAGTTTCACTTGAGTGACTTGGATACAATGAATGGATTTATCTTCCCGTTGTATCCGTCGCTCTTGGCATTGTATTCACCACTCTCAAGCGGCTTCCACGACCTTGCTGAGTCTCTGTGGCCACTGATCTGACCTGCATGAAATCTATACACATGTGCCACCTCCTTAAAACATCCAAATATTCCTTAACGTTGATTTGCGATGTAGTATGTTCAAAGGTCTTTTCTCTCTCTCTCTCATCCTCTAGGTGGAATGATCAATACAACCACGCGCTTCTTTTGTCATGCGATTCACAATGTGTTTCTCTAATCTAGCTTGGGCTCTCCTTTTAGGCCCATCTCCTTGGCCATGTCGAGAGTTGACCTGATCACCTGCTACAACGATGGCATCGGTCTTGTTCATGCTTACCAGATTCCCCTTGACATTTGTAGACCACCAATGTCTCTATTTGCACACTTAACCTCCATCTTTGACCTTCTCGTACCAACATCTTATTACTACTAGTCACCAGATCTGGGCAGTGCCACCACCATTTTTCTCTTTCTCCAACGAGAAACCTTCCATGGAATTCCCCATGGAATCAATCAATCGGATGTTGTCTATTTCTTAGCAACACCATGCTCCGTATGGACAGATTTGCAAAAGGCCGCATTGATTTCTCCATTCACAGGCCAATAAAACTCTTGGCTACAAAAGCGTCCCTCTGAAGCCAAATATGGCTCTAATACCAAATGAAGAAACATTTTTCGGAGAATATTAACTAATTACTGAGAGGAATAATTAAACATACCTAGCAACAAATCATAAACATAAACATAGATGTTTAACCAGGAAAAACTCCAAACTCCGGGGAAAACCCATCCTAATGAAATATCATTAGCCTTGGCCAAAACGCTGGCCAATCCAGCCAAGTGAGCCTTCACCGCTCACATCCAGGCCTACATTACAATGAAGTCCTTCGAGCCTTTTATAGGCTCCATTACATGCAATACCATGAGATGAAAACCATGGGTGCACAATACCGTGTGCCCCAAAACCATCACTGTTTAACTCGGTCAAACTTGACTATAATCACAAGTCAATTTACCTAACAAAGAAGAATTGTAAATTCTGATTTATTATATTGGCTTGTCTTCTGTCGATCTATTATTATGTTCTATCAACATTTACTTTCAATGATTATGTGATTGCTAATCTGAATTGGGCCTATAAGAAAGATTGAAGTAAACTGCTTTAAGCATCGAACATACCATGGTTATCTAAATTTAACAACTACCCATTAAGTTGGTAATATAGGCATGTGAAGTTTTGATGCAATTTAGTGAGTTTGAACACAAGTGTTAACTCAATAAGCCTATCCCATGACTCAAGTTGACTTGAAAAAAAAGTTTGTCGAGTTTCCTTTTGGCTGAAAGTAGAATCAATAGAAGGTCCTTAATCTCACTTAGACACATCAATGTTGTTGGCTAGAGGACTTGAACTATACAACAAGTTGTCACTTGGCTTTATGGAAGGCAGGAAAGGAGCATTCATGCTTCAAAATGATGGTTTTATGGAAGGCAGGAAAGGAGCATTCATGCTTGAAAATGATGGTGTTATGGAAGGTAGGAAAGGAGCATTTATGCTTGAAAAGGAAGAATATTTTAAGTTTTACATATATATTTTGGAGTTGGTCGTTGTTTCAAAAGGGAACTATTTTGTTTGTGGGTTTGGTTGACAAAACATCGGTGCCAGTGATAGTCCAAAGGTGGCGTTGGGACTAGAAACTAGTTCCATGCTTCTTTGTGAGAACCTCAAGTCTCATGCTTTCTGTTGAATTTCCACGATCTTGGGTCTAGGTTAGTCTTAAAATCACTGACGCTACCAAACCATGAATCTCAACCAAAACTACTTTGCACAATGGAAAATATAAAGCAGTAAATCACACATACACAAATATACACAATTTTTAACAAATTGTACAATAATGTACAACTCCAATCTTCATTAAATTAAAACCAAAATTTGAATAATACAACAATCTATGGTATACAAGATACAATGACAAACTTGATGTCATATCTTCATCTATCTGATCCTTTGCCCAAGTACTACTGCCGTTACCTCCTTAGTCCACAAGGGAGCAACACGCCCGAGACTCCGGGAGGGGGATGCCACACAACACTGTTGCCAAGTCACTTTTGCTGCTTGTGTACACGCAGTGATCGATACGCTCTCTTGGGTAAGCCTAATTCCAAGCTCAGCGCTGAGTTACGATCACCTTTGTCCATCAGTGGGCACCCAACACCAATCTTCACCCAACCTTTAGCTCCTCTTCGTCGCTTGATAGCTGCGTCTAGGGCTACTTTGGGCTATCAACACGTTGCCCTCCACTAGACCAATGATGCCCAATACTACACTGCGGAGTCTGCTCCTAATTGAATTCTTTCTGATATCCAAGTCAACTTCAATACATGGCTTCCACAGGCTGTAATATCCGATCCAAAACCAATCATCAAATTGTGACCCAACACATACAAAACTTGACTCCAAGTCTGTTGTCACGTTTCTTTCATTTACTATTCTTGGTTAGGGCATTTTAGCAGGCTGCAACAACCCTCAACCAATCCCTGAACTACCCTCAAACAACCTTCAATCCCTGTGGCCTTCCTTAGAGTGATCCCTCTGCTTCCACACTGGAGATTAGGGCATGTTACAACCCCATACAGACCCATACAAGTGCTTTTCTGTGGTGGTATGGCCTGCAGCCTACCACACAACCTACTTGTCACTTATGTTCAACCCAAGCAAAGTTCTCTTGCCCTTTACAAATGCCACAATAGACCTACTGTTGTCCTTAACTAACTCGACCTCCTTGCAAGTGGGAACAAACTTCAAAGCAATTTTCAAAAGGTTCCTACATTGCTTCTTTTCCACACTGAAGTGTCCTCTCCCTGCGGCCCAATCTAAGGTAAGGAATTTGAGTTCCCTTTCTCCTCTAACGAGCTTTTCATATGTAATGTGTTGCACAAAATGGATGCCTTTAGGTCCTCCGCTTCACCTTCTATTTATACCAATATGAAGGGCTTCTAAAACGTCACTTTAGGGTTTCTACAACTGTCATATGTCAACTTTACACCAAGCCGACCTTGACACACATGTGTAAACCCCATAATTAATCTTCAAAAATTCATATCTCCACTTCTACAACTCAGAATTCAACAATTCTCGAAGCGTTGGATTCTCCTTTTCGTCCTCTATCGTCTCATGCCATCACATGTGGAAATGTGCTCCCGGAAATTCCCAAAAAACGATTTGGTGCAAAACCCCATACTTGTGTTCCAAGCCGACAAGTGACCCTTGTGGCGCTTTGCTGTCCAAACCCTGAACCCTAGGGCTTGGAGTACCTCCCAAGCTACACAAAAATCAACACTCCCTCTTAGTGAGGGAGGTACTTCCAAGACTAAGAAGTAACTCGTCATCATCATCACTGCTCGCAACACTTGCCCAACTCCTGGCGCTCACAATCACAACAATCCCTGTTCTGTGAACTACGCTTTCTCGGAAGTGTCGTTGTCATTGGAAGCATCCTGCTTCTTCTTCTTCTCCTGTTCGCTTTCCAGTCCCTCCATGATTCCTTCTTGGTAGATGTGGAATCACTTGTGCTCCCCACTGATCACGTGCTCTTCTTGGGCTGCAAAGTCTCCCTCTGAACCTGCAAGCTCCCACTAGAACTTGACTCCCTCTGAGTCTCTGGAACCTAGACCTTCTTCTCGGGAACTTGTACCTGCTCCTCTGAAGCCTGCACCTGCACTTGCACCTGATCCTGCTTCTATGGAACTTGCACCTGTTTCACCTTCTTCTTTCCATGATCCACAGGCTTGCCCGTCAACCTTTTGAGACCATGCTCTCTAACCTCGAGTACAATCCCATCAGACTTAGAGTTTCTGGGCTTGAGTCTTGCCTTCCCATCTTGGGACAAGACCTCAAACCCCTTCCTATTGATCATCAAGATGGATATCACGCTATATCTGAGTCTTGGTACAAACAGTACATCCTGGACCCACATCATACGTCCTGTCTCCATCCTGAATGGCACAACACCCAATTCTCAGATCTCCAATTGACTCTTATCGCCCAACACCATGTGCAACTTCGAGTCCCATTCAGTTAGGGTCTCAAAAACCTCCTGTGACCTTGTCATATGCTTCGTCGCACCACTGCCCATGTACCATCCATCCTCCTTGATAGTACCCTGTGAGAAATGAGAAATCATAACAAAGTCCTCCTCTTCCAATCTCTTGGAGTGATCATCTATCTCAGTTGAAGTGGCAACACCGTCAACCTTCTTTCCTTTCCTCTTCTCATCGTCTCCCTTCTTCATTGGACATCTCGACGAAAAATGACCCATCTCGCCACAGTTGAAACACTTGACTTTACTCAAGTCCTTCTTCGGCTTACCCTTCATTTGTGCTGCAAGTGCCACATGCTCATCTGCCCTCTTCGATGGATGAAGATCCTCGTCTCGCAACTCTTCTTGAATGAAGTTGTCCCACAGTTTATTCGAGTCTGGGAATTTCTCTCTGGCAACGATTCCTTTGATGAAGGGCTTTGATTCCTCGGTGAACCCTTAAGGCAATCCTCACTATATCTCCATCTGAAACTTTGACACCGACGATAACAAGCTCATCTCTGACCTGAGACAACCTCGTCGATACAAAGTCACTCCTTCACCCTCGATCATCTTGGTGGACTTCAACTTGTCCTCCAATACCAGTACCTGGTTTTCGTTCTTATTTTGGAATTTTTTTTGAAGAGCCATCCACATCTCATGTGCGGTGTTCTTCTCGGACAAATGAGGTATTAGGGCATCCTTCACACCATCTAGGATGATCAATCTCACCTTCGTATCCAAGTCTTCCCATATTTCTAGCTCCTTAGGGTCGGTTGGCTTTTTGATGACTTTCTCGGCAAAATCCCAGATCCTCTTGACTTGCAAGACCAATTTGATTCTTTCCTTCCAAGGACTATAGTTGAAAAACCCTTCCAACCTGTCCTCATACTGGAGACCTGCCTGCAACTTCGACATTGTAGTGAGCCCTTCACTTACAATGTGATCAACTCCCTCTCACGTTGTACTTCGCTGCGCACAACTTTGATTCACTGACTTCAAAATTAGCTTAGACACGCTCGGATTCCATTTTGAATTTCCACGATCTTGGGTCTAGGTTAGAGTCTTAAAATCACTGACGCTACCAAACCAAGAATCTCAACTAGAACTACTTTGTACAATGGAAAATATAAAGTAGTAAATCACACATGCACAAATATACACAATTTTTAACAAATTGTACAATATGTACAACCCCAATCTTCGTTGTATTAAGCCAAAATATGAATAATACAACAATCTAACTTGGAATCAGTCGAGTCAGCAGGTTTGTGACTGAACCGGCCAAGTCGGTGACCGAATCGGTTGGTTTAGTCGCAAATCGGCCTTCGGTCTGGTTTTTCTATTGAGCCGGTCTGGCCAGGGGGTTGGCTCAGTCGGCTTGGCCGAATCCGAGCTGGCTCGACCGTTTTTTAAAATAGTGATCAGATGTCTTCTAGCCATGAAACTTTGTGGAGAGGCTAGAATACATGAGATCTCCAAAACCTACAAATTGTTTCTGGAAATTCTACCTAGAAGTATCTCAATTAGATTATTAACCAATTTTACAATATTTCCTAAGTCTATTCTTAGGGAATATGGTTAATTAATCAATATTAATTGAGATAAGGTGAGAATCATTTAGAAACTTACATGGATCGACAAAGAATTAATTTGGGCCATCGATTATGTTTTAATATTGGCCATTGGTGCTCCAACATAAGATTATAAGAAGAAGTTGATGGGTAGATGGGGAACATGCTAGTGCAAATACTCAGTTGCCCATGTAGTTCGATTTTCTTAGTGGCAATGATTCAACAAATAAGATAGAGCCAGAGGTTGAGTAGTAGGTGGTAGAGGAGGGTAGCAGTATTCCAGGAGGAAGTTTTCTAGTTCCTAGAATAGGTAGTGAGAGGAAGGCTGAATTCCACAACCTCTGCGCAGAAAGTGATGCATAAGCTCCAGTGTGAGGCTAGGAAGTCAATCCCAGGGGCATAAATTAACGGTGGAGCGAGAAAATTCTCACTATAATTTTTTCCAGTATTTTCCCTAGATTAGATTGCCAGTAGAGCATCTAAATTATTGTACTCATAATTGCCGCTGAAGAATAATAATAAAACCCTCATCTGCTGCACTGGTTTTTCCGGGGACATTTGTCCAAAAATAATTGTGTTAAAAATCTTGTGTATGTGTTAGAATTTATCAGTTTCCAATATTTTATTTTCTGCAGTATTTTTATGGTGAAAATTGTCGTTGTGATTTTATTAAATGGCGGTCGTTTATTTGTAACAGATTATAAAATTTGGTTTGGTAGGTTTTGAACCACAACCAACCTGCCAACCACCGTTCAATCATAGCTTGTGCTAACCGTCCTGCCAGTCACCGGGTCTTTGTTTTATTCCCTAGCACATGAGTATTTAAATTCGTCATTTTTCATTCAAATGGAGGCTAGAACCACGATGAAAGCCACATAACCTCTCGCTACATAACCTCTAGGAGGAATATTCCTAGAATATTTTATGCATCTATCCGAGGAATCTAAAAGATTCGTTGAGGGACCAAGATTTACAGTGTCAGAACGGGGGCGAGTTTATACTCATTTTAAACAGAGTTTCGCAAGGATCACAATGGTGCAGTCGATTTTTGCATATGAGGAATCTAAAAGATTCCTTGAGGGACCAAGATTGACAGTGTCAGAATGGGGTCGACTTTATACTCATTTTAACCAGAACTTCACAAGGATCACTATGGTGCAGTCGATTTTTGCATCTGAGAAATAAATTTAAGGGGTCATGGCAAAACTTGCCTTTTCCATTAATTGCTAGGCATGAAGTTTGAGACAACAATGCACCTTTCAGAAGTAGGTCATGCTTATAGTCAAAAGTCTCAGGAGGACGAGACAAACCTACTAGTGCTATGATTGTTGTGTTTTCAGCAATCAAATTTCAAGTCACTCTTAGGATTGGAGGTATAATGATATATTTTGCTATGTACTTGCCTTTATTTTTGATGAGATGAATGAAGCGACCTGCCCACTATTATGCATTGTCTTATGATCTCCTTTATGTTGCTTCGTCTTTAAATATTTGCACATATGGATTTTACATATTCTTTCATGCAATTCTGCTAACATCAATCGAAGAAAAGATCTTGGATAATGCTAGTAAATCAAAGATTCCGGATCAATGACAAAATGCTCAGAAGTAGGAAAAATCAATTAAATTGCTTCGCTTTTAAGATGTAAAGAAATTTCACCATCAACTCGTACAAATATTGAACCTTGCCATTTTCCTGGGATAGGAGTTACTGTTTAGAAAGGCAATTCCATGCCACCTAATGAACTAGATAGATGTTTGTCCAACATTTTTGCATTCTACAGAAGAATGGCTTGGAGGTCTTGTTGCAAATGAAGTATTATTTTCTAAAAATTCCCCTCCGGAGAAGAATTCAGATATCGGACAAAATGGAAATGATGCAGCCTCCCAACTGTGAAAATTCCGTAAATCTAGAATCCTATTGCAACAACTGGAAGATATTCACCTAATTGTTAATTTTAACTTAACAATTTATTTGTAGTTTCCTACAACAAACACTGAATACATCACACTGCAACCTTCACAAATAAACTGCGGAAAAAAAATACAAGTGTGGGAACAAAATTTAACAAGAATACATCACACACACATCTAACGCAATTAGTTTTGGACCGATGTCCCTGGAAAAACCCAATGCGGGAAAAATGGTGCCGCAACTGAGGGTTTATATTATTATGCAATAATTATTTATGAGTACAAGTCTATGATTGACAGATCTGTCAAATCACGCAGAGAAATTGACAAGAAAGATCTTGTGAGACAAACCTCACTCTTCCATGGGAACCCGACCTTGATCAACACCCAAAACGGACTGCCCTACACTGCCTCTGCGCATCTCTCCGTCACATCTACGACTGCCCTCTGTCTCTGCGCTGGTCTCTCTGCTCGCTGGAAACTAAGGCCTTTTGGCCTCCAGAAAATCTCTCTGGAATCTGGCATTGGCCCAACACTGTCTCCTCAGCAAAAATACGACTTCCCTTCAGGCTCTACACAGTGACTGCGTAAGCTCTGCGTCATTGGCTTTGCGTTGCCTCCTCTGCTATGCACTCTTCGGATCAGGAATGCCTCCAACCAGAGTTACTGCCCCTCTCTGCAAAAGATCTCTTGATTGAAGTTTTTCCCTGAGCACTGTTCACTAAAGAAATCTATCTCTTGATCCTTACTTCGCCAAATGTGGTTTCCAAATGACCCTACAAGCCATTCTTATAGTCTTCCCATTGAAACTTCAGCGTCCCAAATTAGATCTCTAATCAATCGCTAAGATTAACTTTTGACTTGATCCGCCTTTTTTAGAACATTCACACCCATATTCTATTAATTCAATTTAATTATTTTATTTTACTAAGTTTAGACTTAGGGTCCCTTAAAAAATAATTAATTATTTTAATAAAATACAATCCGGGTGGAATTTCCCCAAACGTTTTATGGGTTATCTAGAATACATGTGTCTAAGTTTCTTTGCAAATTTTGAGACTTGGAGCACATCCGATGCTACCCCAAATCAACACCAACTCATATTGAAAACAAAAGATTCAATTGATTTAGGATCTCCTCTAACATAGGCTTTTGAAGAAAATGGAAACACCCAAATTGATGATGGTTCTAATGATTTTTCTGTTACAAATATGGATAATTCCTATATTAACGTGAGTGATCGTGCCTCCATAGTTAAGAGTACCTCTGTTCTTGATTTTCCTATACAGAGAGAAAGTTCAGATCTTTATGTGTCAATGGGTACCTGCCTATCACTTGTAAGTTGTAGACATATATGATAATAAGTGTATTCATGAAACTTCATTTGTTCCTTCCATGGATATTCGAAACACCATGTTCTAAAAGAGTCTTCAATTCGAGCTTCAGAGCATTATTTCAAATGATCAATGGAAACAATATTCTTCAACTTAGGAAACATTTCTTGAATCAAACTTAGTCTCATGGATTGATACTCAATGTAGTAAAAGGCATGTTAATGTACTAGTTAAATCAATGACATTTTCTCTCCAGCTACAATGTGAAAAACCAATCATAAAAGGAAGTTCAATGCATGCACCAAGAAACTATGTGAATAGAGAAACTTAGAGTTTCAGTTTCACTGGCCATATTGTTCAATACAAACTAGAGAATCTTCCTTTGCAAATTATGGCTGCAAAGTTTGTGGGAAAATGACAGTTAGCCCTGTAGGGTGGTTAAACCCTACAATAAAACATCTTGAAACATATCTAGCCGGAAGCTGCTCTCATGGATGTTTGGAAGTGCTTGGATTGCATTCTTTAGATGAAATTACTAGTGTTTGGAGCCTAGAAAGAGCCAACTTGAAATTAGTTAAAAAAAATCATCATCTATGGCCATCTCCTAGATAATTTCAGCCCAAATAAAAAAAATTAATCAAGGAATTAATGCCATGCAAACATTCGTTGAATATGGATTTAGAAAATGGGGTCTTTAGAAAGCTGCTCTCACTATTCTTAAAAAGAAGTGGCAGTTCTATTACTCGGGAACATGAACCAGATCTTGAAAGGCTACCTATTGCTATACTATAGACGGAGCATAGTCATCCAAGTGCATCAACTTCACCTACTCATCCTTTGATTTCATAGGGTCTTCTTTACTATTCATTCAAGGATGGATTTCCATATTATAACTTTTCTTTGAATGAGTTCGAAAAGGCTTTTGTAGCCAAAAAGTGGAAAGTCAACAACCGTGGCAGAGAAGGTTTTGACTGGTTGTACACATGCCATTCTGGTCCAGATAATAAGACAATTTTAAATCTTAAAAAAAGACAAGAATAAATGGGTGGCCTCAAAGGACGAGCATGTTCTTGTTCTTGTGGGACACATGATAGTCACCAGTTCAATTTTGATAGGTTAGAAATTGTTGTGGAAACTAAATTGTTTCTATTTGGTATAAAAATTGAACATATCAAAGAGAGACCTGCAAGGCAAACATGTTCAACAAAGGATAAAATTCTTGTCCCTGATCAGTCAGACCATACGAGTATTCCAAACGGAATTTGTGGCGATTCATGCTCTACATCAATAACATCCTCTAGTCCAATTTCCAGCGATACTAGTTAGTTTTTTCCAAAGCTATTTGGCCTCACCTAAACAGGCCATCAAGAACAAAATGTCAGACTTAAGAATGAATCAACCTTCACAACATAGACAGAGTGAATTTTTTCATTCCATTCTTATATCTCGATCTGTAGATGGAAATGCAGTTTGTGTGCAGAACTGGGATAGTTGGGGTATCTCAGATGGCAAGCTTTTTCTATCTCAGCCATTTTCTCCTCATTTGGAATTAACAGCTACAGTGATCACATACACAAATTGTGAACAATGGAATTGGAAAAGACGTTTCAATGATTCCAGGGGAATGGGGCCTGAAAATTTCTTGACGAAAGCCTTCATAATTCAAAGTCAATACATTCACATTATCAATATGACTTTTGCAAATCAGAATGCAACAATAATCCCGCAATGAGCCTACCCCAATTTCAGCATGGTGTGCTTTTGATGGCTGTCTCTAGGTGAAGGACTTTGAATCTGTCACTTAAATTGTAAAAGGCAATGCAAAAGTATAATGGCTCTAGTGCCAACGGACATACATGGTTTGCCCGAAATTAAATCAAGTGGACCTCCTCCTCTCATTGAAAGGTGGAGACTCGGTAGCAGGTGTGATTGTGGTGGATGGGATATGGGTTGTGCAATCACCTTCATTCACAATCAAAAACAAAGAAGGAACAACGACTTAAATGAGACCAAGTCAAAGGCAAAGGATTGCTATTCATTATATGTGCTTTCTAAGGTATCATATCTGGGTCCTCGAAATTGAAAATTTTAATTTCAATTTATGTAGTGTGTCACAGTGCTATGTTATGGTTCTTCAACATCCTTATCCCTTTCTCCTGCCTTTTTCCCTCTGAAAATACTTGGAAGTTTGTCATTTTGTAACTCCTATCTGAAATTTTTGTTCATGTTGGACTAAAGACTAAAGAAAACTATATATTGTTTATCATTACTTGTTTTCTTTTTGCTAGTTTTGTTGTTTTTTTACTATTGTTGGTTCCTATTTGGTGTAAAACTCATGCATGCTTTGGCATGGAAACCTATGTTGCAACAATATATATGTATGCTCCCCTATGTGTTTTTGTTTAAATTTGAGACATCATACATTATTAATCATTTGATTAATTATTGAATGCAATGCAATGTAGGTAAATGAATGTGGAGTATTCATGATGAAACTACTGAAATATTTTCATGAGAGAGATATTGTAGTAGAGTGCAGAAGCAAAGGTTGAGGTTAGTTTTCTTTTGATGCAAAATCCATGTATGATTTGCTATGTAATTTTTCTTATTGCAAATACTCTAGATCTCCTCCCTCTTTACTTATTTAGTGTTTACGATTTTTGGTGTTCACATAAGATTTATTTTCTAGTAAATAAGGTTATTGGTAAAATAGACTCCATTAAGATTTCTCATAAGATATTTTGGTCTCTGTTTCATATTTCTCACAATATTTGATGTATATTTAGTATTCTCAGAGTATTTTCTAATTTCTTTTTAATACTTATTTATATTTTGATGTGCAAGGTGCCCTTGGTTGGCCATGGATGCTTTTTGTAGTTATAACGTAGAGTCTATTTCTTATTTGTCTTTTTATGTCTTTATTTTTATTTTTTTGTTATTTTTTTATTGCTGGTTATATTTTTTCTATTCTTGTTGTTTTATTTTGTTTTTTCATGTTGTGGTGGTTGTAGCTTTGTACTTGCGAGCATGGCCATGCTAATTTATGGTTTGATATATATTTTTTGTTATGAAACCAACTCCAAAACTAGAAGAAAAGAGAGATCAACGCCTTAGAAATCGGCCACTTCGAGGGGGAAACCTCCTTTACATTACATAAATGAACAATTCTTGGATGATTCAAATGACAAAACCTCCTTTCTATATATAAAAGTCCATGGGGTCACAATATAGTCCTAGCCGACCTAACAATAATAATGTAAGGGCACAACAATAACAATAGTGGCTTTTATGGGGGCACAATAATTAGCAATAAGGGGGCTACAAGGGTACAACAATAACAATGACGGGGCTACACGAACAACAATAAGGGGCTACACTACTAAAATAGGGACCTAACATGCCCCTCTCCTTCAAAAAAGTGTTGTCCTCAACGCTTGAGTAGCTCTGGATACTTTTGTATAAAATTCTCATCCTCCCATGTGGAATCTTCAATGGGTAAGTTCTTCCATTTGATGAGATACTCTGAAATTGATCGATTTCTTAGCTGTCGAGTTCTTGTTTCCGTGACTACTTCAGGCTCCAATATGATTTTTCCTTTCTCATCAAGTTTTGGCAATATTGTTTGAACTGGAGTTTGTCACCTATAACCTTCTTTAAGCATGAAACATGGAAAACTGGGTGCACTCGAGAAGAAGCAGGAAGCTCCAATTTGTATGCAATAGTACCGATCTTTTGCAACACCTTGTAAGGACCATAGTACTTTGGTGATAATTTATTATCCTTCTTAGCTTGCTTGAGGGACATTTGTTTGTATGGTTGTAGCCGTAAAAATAACCAGTCTCCTACATCAAAAAAAATTTCACTGCGATGTTGATCTGCCTGTTGTTTTATTTGATTTTGTGCCAAATTTAGGTTATCCAATAAGAGTTGGAGAACTTCTTGTTCATTCTCGATGCGATATTCCATTTATTGAACCTTAGAATTTTCTCTTAAAGATGTTGTGATGGACGGTGGATGATATCCATAAAGTGCCATAAATGTGGTCATTTTTTCTATAGTATGGAAGGAAGTTTTATACCACCATTCAGCCAGAGGTAACCACTTGACCCATTGTATTTGTTTATCAGATCCAAAACAACGAAGACATCCTTCCAAACATTTGTTCACTATCTCAGTTTGCCCATCGGATTGAGGATGATAAGATGAACTATGAGCTAGTTGAGTACTCAAATAAGAAAATAATTCCGTCCAAAAATTTCCAGTGAAAATGGGATCTCTGTCGCTTACAATAATCTTTGGGTTTCCATTTAGCTTTTGAATTGTTACCATAAATGCAGTAGCAATTGTACTTGCTTTAAATGGATGAAATAATGCACAAAAGTGTGCATATTTGGTGAGTCTATCAACTACCACCATGATGACACTCTTTCCTTCGGACTTAGGTAAACCTGTGATAAAATCCTTTGAAACCTCCTCCCAACGTTCACTTGGAATGGATAAAGGATGTAGCAGACCCGAGGTCTTAATTGTCTCAACTTTATTTTGCTCGCAAACAAAACATTTCGCCACAAACTTTTGAATATTAGATTTAAGGCCATCCCAAAAAAATTCTTTCTTTACCCCGTGGTAAGCTTTTAAAAATCCTGAGTGCCCTCCTAAGGGAGAGGTGTGCAATTCCAAAAGAATATTTTACATTAGTTGGGGATTCTTACAAAGATATAAGCGATCTTTGTACCATAAGGAATCATTTTTCCAACTAAATGTATCAGATGTACTAGGATCTTGCTGCAAATTTTGAATGAGCATCCACACTTCTTCGTCATTCTTCCATTCATCCCTTGCTTCGGTTATCCAATATGGTTGGATAATAGAAATGGCACAAAGCAATGCTTCCACCTCTTCATCCTTTCTTGAGAGTGCATCTGCAACAACATTTAGCTTTCCTTTTTTGTAGATGATTTCAAAGTCATAACCCAACATCTTTGTGACCCATTTTTGCTGCCCTTCTGAAGAGTCTTTGTTCCAAAAAATATTTAAGACTATCATGATAAGTTTTTACCTTGAAGTGTCTTCCCATTAGGTAAGGTCGCTATTTCTTTAGTGCATGTAGTATTGCCAATATTTCCTTTTCATAAATAGATTTTTGTAAATACTTTCCTTTGATTGGATGACTTACAAAAGCAATGGGTCTTCCTTCTTGCATTAAGACAACACCAATTCCATTTCTTGAGGCATCACATTCCACAATAAAGGTTTTGTGAATTCTGGCGTAGCTAAGACTGGTGCTAGGCACATTGTCTCTTTAAGATGTTCAAAGGCCTTAGTTGCTTCAGGAGTCCATGAAAATTTCTTCAATAATGTTGTTAGAGGTGCTAATATTCTCCCATAATTCTTAACAAACTTGCGATAATACCCTGTTAACCCAAGAAATCCTCCCATCTGCTTCATGGTTGTGGGGACTTTCCATTCCTTAATGGCTTTAATTTTGTTAGGGTCTACCTTAACACCCTCATGAGATGCAATATGACCCAGGTATTCCACTTCTTGTACTCCAAAGAAACATTTGAAGGTTTTTGCATATAATTGTTTCTCCTGCAATAGTTTGAGCACCTTGTCAACATGTTGAACATGATCCTTCCAAGACATGTTGTAGATTAGTATATCATCAAAAAATACAAACACAAATTTTCTAAGGAAGGGTTTGAAAATGGAATTCATCAACCCTTTAAATGTAGAAGGTGCATTGGTAAGGCCAAAAGGCATGACCAAAAATTCATAATGGCCCTCATGAGTTCGAAACGTTGTTTTCAGAATATCTTTAGTCTTCATTCTAATTTGATGATATTTTGGACGAAGATCCAACTTGGTAAAATAAATTGCTCCATGTAATTCATCCAATAATTCATCAATCACATGAATGGGAAATTTATCTTTAAGAGTGAGCTTATTGAGAGCCCTATAATCTAGACACATGCACCATGATCCATCCTTCTTGTGCACCAATACTACTAGAGCAGAGAAAGAACTTTGACTAGGTTGAATTATACCAACCTCTAACATTTCTGCAATCATACGTTCAATTTCACTCTTTTGGACATAAGGATATCGGTAAGGCCTAATGTTTGGAGGAACACTTCCTGGAATCAAATGAATAGCATGATCATGATCACGAATAGGTGGGAGTCATTTGGGAGTTTCAGACACCTTGGAATGATTGTCCAAGACTTTTTGGAGATCTGGAGAAATAGATGATTTTGATGTTGGAACTTCTAGTGAGCATAATTGTGTAATTACGCCTCGTTGTTCTTTCTTAAGAAGCTTTGTCATGACATTAGAGCTTATTATCTTTCTCGGCTTCCCTGCATTACCCTGTAATTCAACTTCCTTTCCTTCCGAAAAACATTTCAAGAAAAGTTCCTGAAAATTAAAAGCTATCATCCCCAAAGATTGTAACCATTGTACTGCTAGTACAACATCAACACCTCCCAATTGAATGGAAAGCATTGGACTATTCAATACATATTTCCCCATGGTTAGCTTGATATTATGGTTTTTTCCAGAGCAATTTATAGTTCCTCCATTTGCAACGATCACTTGACACTTTGGTGCTGGGTATAGGAAGCAATTCAATTCCTTGGCTACCTTACAATGATTAAAATTATGGGTACTACCCGAATCAATCAACACTATTACTTTTTTCTTCTTGATATGTCCTTCTATTTTGAGAGTTTGAAGAATGGTAATTCCTGCCAATGCATTACAGGGTATGGTCAGACTCATTTCTTCTTTCTCTAGGGTTAGTTCCTGGTGTATATCCTCTTCTTTTGAAGTTTCTTATTCATTTTCTTCCTCCTCTTCACAATATATGTAAAATAATTTCTTCTCAACACACTTATGACCTTTAGTGTATTTGCTATCACAACTGTAGCAAAGCCCTTTTGCTCTTTTTTTCTTTCAATTGTTGTGGTGTCAACCTTGTAGGTTGGGGAAGTCTAGGAGTGGCAACACTTCCATCTTTATAGATGTGAGTTGTAGGCTTCTTTGTTGCCATAATTTTACATTCAATTTTTCTTGCCAACCTAAATGCCTTCTCCAATGAATCAAGTTTCCAAAGGCGAACCTCATGTTGGATGTTATCCTTTAAAGTCCCTAGGAAGACATCAATCCTGTGTTCCTTTGGAATATCAATTATCCTTATATTCAATTTTTGGAAGTCCAAAATGTGCTGCACCATTGAACCCTTTTGTTTGAGATTTATCAATGGGCTAAAGAAGGTGTTGCTCTTTGTATCGTCATAATGTGCTATCATTGCCTCCATAAAAATTGACCAAGTGACAATTTTTTTACGGGAGCAAAGCCATTGATACCATACAACCTTTTGTGTGTTTTGCACATTATGGAGATCAAAATATTTCTCCATCTGTATTTTCCATGTTACGGGATCCTTGCCATCAAACTTCCTCATATTGATCTTTGGAATATGGCGGGTCTTCAATCCAACATTAGAGTTTATGAAATCACGATTAACATTTATTTTGTTCTCATCATGAGTTTCGTCTACTACCTTTTCGCCATTATGAATCATTTTTTGTATCAACTTTGTCAAACCTTCCATGTCTGCTTTTAGATCATTCTTCATGTCTTCCATGTTGTCTTTCATTTTTTTGTCGATTTCATCTATCTTAGCTTCGATGCCATCCATCTTAGCTTCCACGCCTTTCTTCAAACCATCCATCTTAGCTTCCATACCTTTCTTCAAAACTTCCATTTCATTTTTTTGTTGCTTTTTGCGAGAGCGAAATTTGGTGCACTTGCTCTTGTAATTTTGATATATCATGTTGCACTTCTTCCTCTTCATGAGTCATAGTAGAGTATTCTGAGGGCTTAATGGGTGTTGAATTATTTTTAGGGAGCAGTTTAGAATCCAATACTGATATCTATGCTTCAATATGCCCTTGGAATCACTTCAAACTGATTTTGCAAACAAGACTTATGCAATTCGAAAAACAATACACATATTTTTCTTGATTTTGAGGAGCTCGATATTGAAATTGATGTATCTCTGTAATTTCGGATCCCTGAGTTTTTATCTTCGGTCCTTTAGTAGTCCTATGAATCGTCTTTCCAATGCCACAGGTTTGAACTGATTTGGATTCTTCAAGGCAAAATTATGCCCAATCTACCACAATGACCTAATTATGGACTCGTTCAGTAGAGCAAACTTGTACGGAGTGTCACGTGTCATTGTTTCCTCCTTTAGCTCTAAATTTGATACACAGTAAACTACAGTCCATGTACTTTCGACCTTTTATAACAAAATTCCAATCCGATGCTCAGAGAGAGAGTTATGACGATTTTCCTCAGGTCACCTATTTTAGATGAAATTCGGGAGCTTGAAAAAACCCTAACTTCCACAGATAATATCTCCGAAACTATAGCGAAACAAGATCTGAAGTCTTTACACGAGGTACGTCAGGATTTCTTTGCAAATGGATTTTTTTTTTATCGTCTGAACCTTCGTAGAAAAAAATTTATAGCGAAAATGCCATGATGACTTGTTTGAAGCAATGAAACCCTAGAATCCAAAGCTTTGATACCAAATGTTATGAAACAAACTCCAAAAATAGAAGAAAAGAGAGATCAATGCCTTATAAATCAACCACTTCGAGGGGGCTGTTGAGATTTTGTGTAGTGGGGGTAGCGTCAGATGTGCTCTAACTCACAAAATTTGTGAAGGGACTAGAGTACACATGATCTACAAGACCCAGAAAGGGATTTGAGAAATTTCATCTGGATTGGGATATATTTAATTAATTAATTATTTTAATGTATTTTCTAAGTCTAAACTTAGGAAAATGAAATAATTAAAGTTAATTAAATTAAACATGCGATGAAATTGTCTTAAGTCACACAGATCAAGCTTTCTTTTAATCTTAGCCATTTATTCAAGATCTGATCATGGCTGTTGGTTTCCCAACGAGAAAAGTATAAAGGAAAGACTTGGGGTCATTTGTAAAGACACACAGAGGCAGAACACTGAAGCTAAGCTGAGATTTTAGGGCAGGGTTTGCTAAGAATTCTCAGAAGTGTTTCAGCTGTAGATAGGAAAGTTTAGGCAAAGGGGATGGTCTGATCTTAGTGCCTAGAATCAACAAGAGGTAGAGATCAGCTCGAAGAGGCAACTCAAAGAAGCAACAACAGCAGCAGTAGAGAGGGCAGCTGCTGCGTAGTGTAGAGGCAGCTTCAACTACGCAAGTGCTGCGCAGTCACTCCCAGGGTAGTGTTAGGCAGCTGGAAACCCTCAGAGGTTACGTACAGACCCTTAGGGGCGGCGTAGGGATTGCGTCACCCAGTCTGGGGTTACGCAACCCTTTCCAGGCCAGCGCAGAGGCTGACGTAGAGGCTTCAAGGGCAGCATTGGGGTTTCTAGGGCCTAGTTTTGGATGAGTCCTGTAAATCCCGTTTGAGGGTGTGGATCAGTCAATATTTTGGCTTCAGAATAGCCGGTGAGTTGCAGATCTATATTTTCTCTGTCGAGTTTTCCAGATCTGGAACCCAGATTTGCTCTATTCAGAAATACTCTTAATAATAAAACCCTCCAGCAGCCAAAAGACCAGTTTTCCCGCATTTGGGTTTTCCGGGGACTATTGTCCAGAAAATCATTGTGTCACTTTGTCTATGTGTGCATGTAATTTTTCTAGATCTGAATTTTTGAAAGTCTGTTATGTGTTTTGCTTCGATATTAGTCTGAAATTTTCAGCTTCATAACTTAATTAAATAGGAGGAGCATAACCAGATCTAACAGTAGATTTCTGCATAAGTAACATTCATAAATTTTCACATGGTATTAGAGCAATTGTAGATCTAGAGGGTCACTAGCAGAAGACTGAAGGATCTTGTTGCAGAAAGCAGCAGGAAGTGCAGCACAAGGGTAGATCTGAAGGGACAACGCAGTTTCAGAGAGAGTAGAGTTACACAGAGGGTAGGGTGACACAGTCTTACGCTGTCTCCCAGCAGGCCCACACAGTTACTGCGCATAGGCAGTGCTAGGATTGTGTGAAGCCAGCCAGGGTGACGCAGATCTGAAGCTGTTAGATCCAGAAGTGCCTAAAGCACAGTTGCAGAACTTCAGAAGGTGCTGGTGGGGTTAAATTTATGAAGTTTTCAGATTTTTAGCCTAAGCACTAGTGACAAAGAGCGGGAGGAGATCAACTTCTAGAGGGTTTCTAGCCAAAGAAACTTGCAGATCGATCAGAGGATCGAAGGGAGATGAATCATTGTTTGATTTGGCAGATTTCCAAGAAGGGAAATTAGTTGTCAGAGGGGGAGAAGAAGGTGCCTGGTTCGCCAAGGACCTGAGATCCATATCTCTAGCATAGAGAAGAGGAGCTCCGACATATTTTTGAGCAGATGGCATCTCATGGACTGCGTGATTAGGGCATATTTTCAGTTTGGAAGGTTAGAATCCTGATAGTTCTAGAGGCATATCATCTAAGAGACCATGAAGAACAAGTCTTGGCCATGTCGACCGATGCAGATCTCCTGATGAGGCATAATAAAACTGCGGGACATGCTAAGCGACTGATAATGAATGGAATTAAGGACCATATTGTTCCACATATAGCCGAGAAGAAAACAACTAATGAGATGTGGAAGGCCTTAACATCCCTATATGAGGGAAAGTCTGTCCAAAGGAAGATGCTTCTGGAGACTCAGATGCAGTCATTCATGATGACCAAGGGGGAAGACATGGAACATTTTCTCTTCAGATTATAGTCGATTAGTAACCAATTGATTTCCACGGGTGCAAAGGTGGAGGAGGATGTGATGGTCAGTACTTCTCTCAATGCGGTCATAGATGAGTGGGAAACCTTTGTCCAAAGTATCTTGGGCAGAGCGGACCTTCCCGACTAGGACAACTTGTGGGAAATCATGCGTCAAGAAGAACTCCATAGATTCACCAAGAAGCATTACAACACGGGATCAAGTAAGGTGAAGAAGGAAGATGAAGAAGATGCAGCCTTGGCATCAAAGAGGCAGCAGGGAAAGAAGAAGAGAGATCTATCAAAGATCAAGTGCTTCTAGTGTGGCGAACTAGGACATTTCGCCAGCAATTGTCCTGAGAAAGAAAAGGACAAGGAAGCTTCTTCTTCCAAGGCTGTTGTGGCGGATGATGGGTCAGAAGATGATGCAGCCATGAGCGCTCATGAACCACAAAAGTGGGGCGACATGGATTTGTAGAGAAGCTACAGAGTGGTGGCGGGATCCTTGAGCTACTCATCTCTTGGATCACATCCGAGCTACGGGAGCCTTACAACAGTAGCAGGACAAGTGGAGCAGTGGGTGCATAGATTATGGATGAAGCAGAGGTAGATCTGAAGGCTGGAAAGAGCAGTGCAGTGCAGATGCAACAACAACAATGTAGGGGATGATGTGACTTTAGCAGCGCATAGTAGAGCTGTAGCAGCGTGGAGGCTTCAAGAGGACAGCGCAATGCAGCAACAACGTGAGAGATTTCAACACAAGGGGTTGATGTGACTTCAACAGTGTAGAGGGAGGCTGCTTACGCAGTGCAGAGCTATAGCTGTGCATCATCCTCCAGATGACAGCACAGATCAGCAGCCGATGGAGCTTCAGTGCTGATGATGCAACCCCACTGACTTGTTTGTCAAAGATTGGGCAGGAGATTCAGTTGCTTCTGTGCAACTGAAGTTGCAGTGCAGCAGTTAGCAGTGGCAGTGCTATTGGCAGCACGGATGCAACAGATTGAGAGGGAGCTGCAGTACAAATGCGGCAGTGGTGGTGATAGTGTCATGGGCAGCAGTACAAAATGGCAGCAACAGTGTAGAGTTGAGTGGCAGCAGGCCAAGCATCAACATCACAAAAACCAATGCCCAAAATCTTGTGATACATGGTGTGATGTATTACTAGAGCACACTCTATGCTAAGAGGGAGTGTTGAGATTTTGTGTAGTGGGGGTAGCATCGGATATGCTCTAGCTCCTAAAATTTGTGACGGGACTAGAGTACACATGATCTACAAGACCCAGAAAGGGATTTGGGAAATTTCATTTGGTTTGGGAGATATTTAATTAATTAATTATTTTAAAGTATTTCCTAAGTCTAAACTTAGGAAAATGAAATAATTAAAGTTAATTAAATTAAACATGTGATGAAATTGTCTTAAGTCACACAGATCAAGCTTTCTTTTAATCTTAGCCATTGATTCAAGATCTGATCATGGTCGTTGGTTTCCCAACAAGAAAAGTATAAAGGAAAGTCTTGGGGTCATTTGTAAAGGCACACCGAGGTAGAGCACTTAAGCTAAGCTGAGATTCTTCTCACAAGTGTTTCAGCTGTAGAGAGGAGAGTTTAGGCAAAGGGGATGGTCTAATCCCAGTGCCTAGAATCAACAAGAGGCAAAGATAAACTCGAAGAGGCAGTGTAGAGAAGCAACAACAGCAACAGTAGAGAGGGCAGCAACTGCGCATCGCATAGGCAGCTTCAACTACGCAGGTGCTGCGCAGTCACTCCCAGGGCAATGTTAGGCAGCTAGAAACCCTCAGAGGTTACGCAGAGACCCTTAGGTTCAACGTAGGGATTGCGTCACCCAGTCTGGGGTTACGTAGCCCTTTCCAGGCCAGTGCAGAGGGACGTAGAGGCTTCAGGGGCAACGCTGGGGTTTCTATGGCCTAGATTTGGCTGAGTCCTTTAAACCCGTTTGAGGGTGTGGATCAGTCAATATTTTGGCTTCAAAACAACCGGTGTGTTGCAGATCTATATTTTCTCTATCTGGTTTTCCAGATCTGGAACCCATATTTGCTGTATTCAGAAATACTCTTAATAATAAAACCCTCCAGTAGCCAGAAGACTAGTTTTCCTGCATTGGGATTTTCCGTGAACTATTGCCCAGAAAATCACTGTCACTTCGTCTATGTGTGCATGTACTTTTTCTAGATCTAAATTGGTGAAAGTCTGTTATGTGTTTTTCTTCGATATTAATCTGAATTTTTTAGCTTAATAACTTAATTAAGTAGGAGGAGCACAACCAAATCTAGCAATAGATTTCTGCATAAGTAAATTTCAGAAATTTTCACATGGGCAACCTCCTTTACATTACATAAATGAACAATTCTTGGATGATTCAAATGACAAAACCTCCTTTCTTTATATAGGAATCCATGGGGTCACAATATAGTCCTAGCCGACCTAACAATAATAATGTAAGGGCACAACAATAATAATAATGGCTTTTATGGGGGCACAATAACAATGGTATGGGGGCTACAGGGGTACAACAATAACAATAAGGGGGCTACACTAACAACAATAAGGGGCTACACTAGTAATATAGGGACCTAACATTTTTTTAGTTTGTTTTTTAATCTAATTTTCTTTTGGGTTGAATAGTGTGGGTTTAGGGATGATCCATACTCCATAAGTGTAGTGGGCAAAGGCGAAGGAGGTATGTATTGGGGGATTTGCTTGTTTATGTCTAGAGGTGAAGAAGGTATGCATGGGCAACTTGTTTGTTACTACATAATTATATGGTTTTATGTCCATTTTTATTTAACTCATATGTTACTTCATCATTGTATAATGTGTCTTTGTTGAAATGCAGATGCGATACAAATTATGAAAGGTGAAGAAACATTCATGAAATTACAAAGGTAAAAACAAAGATAGAGTGTGAGTTAGATTTTGTTGCAAAACTCATGTTAAAATTAGATGCATATTATATTATGTGAGATTTATTTATATAATGAGCATTATGCATATGTGGGTAAAGGAAGGTGGTGGAGTATCAAGGAAACTTCATTTTTTTTGTATGTGAGAAACTTGCAAATGTGCAGGAGAAGAAAAAAAACCGTGTTCTCTTTTGGTTTTGACATGGATATCTTCATGTTTCAATGCATTAATGATTTTTGGTCATTACATAAGATGTACTTTTGCATAATATTACTCATAAGAGAATTTGCTTTGCTTTATGATTTCTCATAAAATATCTACGTGTTTGTATGGTACATTGTGTGGGAACTTAAGGTTGGTCCTAAAAACACATGATTACACAAGCATAATGGGTGAAGGCGAAGGTTGAGGTGGTATGTATGGTTCCATTTGTGTGAATTTAAATTCAAGGAATCTTACATTATTTGTCATCTATCTAATTATCGACCACATTGTAATGCAGGTAATGTAATGTGGAAAATCACTAAATAAGGTGTTGAAATCTATTTGTGAGGAAGAGACTGTATTAGAGTGTAAAGGCAGAGGCAAAGGTACATGTTAGTTTTGTTTTGGTGCAAATGAACATATGATCCACTATCTACCTATTTACCTTTATATGATCATCCCTACTTATCTATTTAGGGTTTATAATTTTTAGTCTTTACATAAGATGTACTTTCTAGTGCATAAAATTATTCATAATATCTTGCAACATTTTGTGTGTATTTAGTATTTTTCATAATCTCTTCTTGAGTGCAATGCAATGCAGATAAAATATCTTTATGAGAGAGAGATTGTTGTAGAGTGTAAAGGTAAAGACAAAGGTAGAGGTGAGTTCTTGTTTGGTGCAAAATTTGTGTAAGATTTGTTATGAAATCCTTTTCATTTCAAATATAATAGTTTTAATTCCTCTTAACGATTTAGGTTTGATTTCTAGTGCACAAGGTTCCTCATAATATTGTTGATCTCTAATTAAGATTTCTCATAAGATATTTTGATATTTTTTCATGTTACTCACAACATTTTGTGTATTTAATATTACTCATATTTTCGGTATGCAGGGTGTCCTTTGTTGGCCATCGACACATTTTGGGGTTGCAGAGTGGTGTCTCCATTTTTTGTTTCTCTTTTCTTGTTTTATTTTTATCAGTTTTGTTGTTTTTTTCTATTGTTGTGTTTTTTATGCTCCTATGCTTTTTTTTCACATTTGTGAGCATGGCCATGCTAATTTGTGGTTTGATATATTTTTTTTCTTATCTGGTCTCTCTTCTATTTTTTTAACTTTCGTTCCTTTTTTCCTGGGTTTGGGGCTGAGGGTGGAGCAATTAAACAAGTCATTACAACCTATGTTATTGGTTTAGTTCCAAAAGTGTAGTGGGCAAAGGAAATGAAGGTATGTATTAAGGAATTTACTTGATTACGTATATAATTTTATCCTACTTGATTACTGGTATATAATTTTTTTTTTTTTTTTAATTTAACACATTTGTTGTTTCATAATTATCTCATCTGTTTCAATTTAAATGCAATGTAGGTTAAGGAAGGTGGAGGAGCACTGATGAAACGATTGAATATCTCTGTGTGAGAGAGATATGGGGCGCTATAACAAAGGTAGAGGCGATGACATAAAGGGTGAGTTATATTTTGTGACAAAGGGTGAGTTTCTTCTATCGTTTTTGTTTTTCAACTACTACGGACTTGCTTCCATTTTCGGTCCCAACCTTATGTGCAAATCATCTTCTCCAGCCATGCATTTACAAAAATAGGCTATATCTACAAATATCTCAAGTCATGATGACAAAGAAATATTTCCAGCACATCCACAAACCAAGACATACAACCAATCTCAAATTTATGAGTACTTAAATGCTCTAGAGGGAATGATGATAATGATAAAATGCTCAGAAGTAGGAAAAATCAATGAAATTGCATCCCTTTTAAAATACGAAGAAATTTCACCCTCAACTGGTGAAAACCTTGAATCTTGCCATTTTCCAGGGATAGGAGTTACTGTTCAGAAAGACAATTCCATGCCACCTAATGAACTAGATGTTAGTCCAACATTTTTACGTTCTACAGAAGAATCTCCTGAAGGTCTTGCTGCAAATGAAGTATTATTTACTAAAAATTCCCCTCTAGAGATAAATTTAGATATCGAACAAAATGGAAATGATGCAGCCTCCTAGCTCATATTGAAAACAAAAGATTCAATTGATTTAGGATCTCTAACAGAGTCTTTTGAAGAGAATGGAAACAACCAAATTGATGATGGTTTTAATGATTTTTTCTGTTACAAATATGGATAGTTCCTATATTAACGTGGGTGATCATGCCTCCATAGTCAAGAGTACTATTCTTGATTTGCCTATACAGAGAGAAAGTTCTGATCTTTCTGTGTCAGTGGGTACCTTCCTATCAGTTGTAGACATAGATGATAATAAGTGTATTCATGAAACTTCTTCTGTGCCTTCAAATGTTCAATGGCTACAATTTTCTTTAACTCAGGAAACTTTTCTCAAATTAAACTCAGCCTCAAGGATTGATACTCAATGTAGTAAAAGGCATGTTAATGTACCAGTTAAATCAATGGCATTTGTTGTCCAGCTACAATGTGAAAAACCAATCATAAAAGGAAGTTGAATGTACGCACCAAGAAACTATGTGAATAGAAAAAATTGAGTTTCAATTTCAGTAGCTGGCCATGTTGTCCAATAGAAACTAGAGAATCTTCCTTTCCAAATTATGGCTGCAATGTTTGTGGAAACATGACAGTTAGACCTGTAGGGTGGTTAAACCCTACAATAAAACATCCTGAAACATATCTAGTGGGAAGTTGCTCTCATGGATCTTTGGAAGCAATCGTATTGCATTCTTTAGATGAAAATACTAGTGTTTGGCGCTCAGAAATATACAACTTGAAATCAGTTCAAAAAATTATCATCTATGGCCATGTCCTGGATAAGTTCAACCCAGATAAAAATAAATAAATAAGGAATTAATGTCATGCAAACATTCGTTGAATATGGATTTAGAAAACGGGCTCTTTAGAAAGTTGTTCTCACCAATCTAAAAAAGAAGTGGAAGTTTTATTAGCTAGAAACATGAACCAAATCCTAAAAGGCTACCTATTGCTACACCATAAACGAAGCATAGTCATCCAAGTACATCAGCTTCACCTACTCACCCTTTGGTTTCACAGGGTCTTTTTCACTATTCATGCAAGGATGGATTTCCATATTATAACTTTTCTTTGAATGAGTCCGAAAAGGCTTTTGTAGCCAAAAGGTGGAAAGTCAACAACCATTGCAGAGAAGGTTTTGACTGGTTGTCCACATTTACTTCTGGTTCTGATAATAAGACAATTTGAAATCTTAAAAAAAGACAAGAATAAATGGGTGGCCTCAAATGACAAGCATGTTCTTGATCTTTTGGGACACATGGTAGTCACCAGTTCATTATGCCCTGAGATTAACAATTTTGGTAGCTGAAATTGCTACGGAAACTCAATTTGTTATATTTGGTGTAAACATTGAACATATCAAAGAGAGACTGCACAACAAACATGTTCATCAGAGAATAACATTCTTGTTCCTGATCAGTCACACCATACGACTATTCCAAACAGAAACTGTGGTGATTCTTGCTCTACATCAATAACATCCTCTAGTCCAATTGCCAACAATACTAGTTAGTTTTGTCCCAAGATTTTTGGCCTCAACTAAACAGGCCATCAAGAACAAAATGTTGGACTTAATGTTGAATCAACCTTCACAAAAAAGACGTAGTAAATTTTTTCATTCCAGTCTTATGTCTCGATTTGTAAATGGAAATGTAGTTTGTGTGGAGAATTGGGGTACCTGGGTTATTTGAGATGTTGAACTTTGTCTATCTCAACCATATTCTCCTCATCTGGAATCGACAACTACAGTGATCACAAACACAAACTGTGAACTTTCAAAAGAACAACAGAATACAAGCATAAGAATCAATCACATAAACACAGTGATTTTTGGACGATTGTCCTCGGAAAAACCCAGTGTGGGAAAACCAGTGCAGCAGATGAGGGTTTATATATTATTCTTCAGCAACAATTTTTTTACAAAGAATGACTGGCAGAATAACTGAGAAACTTGCAGGAAAACACCTGAGATAATTTTCTCCTGATCTCTGGAGAACTTCTGACACCTGAGAGGCACTCTATCTTTCACTGCGTCACCTTTGCATCCTTCTCTACGCAGAGATTGTGTGAGATTGCGTCACTGCTACGCTGTCCCTCTGCGCTGTCTCTCTGCCCTTCTGCTTCTTTCTTCCTTGAGTTCTGATTGTTGCTGAAACCCTCCACTTCCTCCGCCTTGCAACTCTCTCTCTGAAATTGAAATCTATGCTCTAAAGAATCGACTTCCCTCGGGTTACTGAGTGTTTGCCCGACTTTCTTTCCAAATGACTTTCAAACCTTCTTATATAATCTTCTCATTGACAAATCAACAACCCAGATTAGAAGTCTAATCAATGGCTAAGATTAAATCTTGACTTGATCTTCGTTCTCTAGAAGATTCACACTCTGCTTCATAAATATCCATTAATTATTTAATTTCCCTAAGTTTAGACTTAGGGTCCCCATTAAATAATTAATGATTTTAATAAAACATGATCCGAATGGAATTTCCACAAACGGTTTCTGGGTTCTTTGGAATACTGGTGTCCAAGCCTCCTCACCAAATTTGAGACTTAGTTCACTTTTTGATACGACAAAAATCAAAACTCCCTCTTAGCGAACAAAGTGTTCTGGCAATTTGCTTGCTGCATATTGCTCTAACCTTGAAGCATCCTCGGTGCTGCTGATGCTCGGCTGTTGCCCCTCATCTGCTGCGTTGCTGCCTTCTGTACTGCTGCCCATGACACTGTCACTGTCATTGCCTCATCTGTACTGCAACTCCCTCTCAAATTCTGCACTTGTCCATTTCTTCTACTGAAATGGATTCTTGATCATCCCCATCTTCTCTCTGAAATAAACAAACTTTGTTCTTTCCAGAGCCTTAGTAAGGATGTCTGCCACCTGTTCTCCTGTTGGAGTGTACTGCAACTGTATAGCTCCCTGCTGAACACAGTTTCTGATAAAATGACACCTGATGTCAATGTGCTTCGACTGATCATGAAACACAGGATTCTCAGAGAGCTTGATGCAACTCTGATTATCACATAGAATGTTGGTTGATTCCATCTTCTCGTTGAGTAGATTCACAAGCAGCTTCCTAATCCATATGGCTTCACACGAAGTTATGCTTGCTGCCATATATTCTGCCTCAACTGAACTCAGAGCTACGAACTTCTATTTCCTATTGCACCAGGAAATCATCCCCGATCCAATAATGAAACAATACCCACTGGTACTTTTCCGATCTACTGAACTTCCAGCCCAATCTGTGTTAGTGAATCCACTCAGTTTGATGTCATTGTCTCGGATGTATCTTAATCCATGCTTGACTGTTCCTCGTATGTATCTGAGAACATGCTTGGCTGCTGCCCAATGTGCCCTCCTTAGTTCCACCATGAACTGACTGAGGGTATTGACCGCGTAATAGATGTCTGGCCTAGTGTTGACTAGATACATCAGGGACCCTATGAGCTTTTTGTACAAGGTAGGATCAACCTCATCATCTTCAGACACATCAATATTCTTCTAGTTGGTGATCATTGGGGTAGCCATGGGTCTACAATCCTGCATCCTGAACCTCTTTAGAATTTCTTTAGCATATCTTCCTTGACCAAGGAAAATTTCACCCTTCTGTTGCCAAACTTCCAACCCCAGAAAATAATGCATTAGTCGCAAATCCTTCATGTCGAATTCTGCAGCTAGGTTCTCCTTGCAATCCTTGATGAACCTAGATGAACTTGTCAGGTATAGGTCATCCACATACATTACCAGTATTAGAGGCTCATTCTCATAGGGGCTTCACTCAATATGGATCTCTAACCTATCATGTGTGATCATAGCATATCAAACAATACCCTTAATTTGAGTACATATTGGAAAATACCATTAAAAATCACATTATTTAACCCCCTCCCAATATAAATACACATTTTCAATTTAAAAAAGCCCCTACTTATATGTATTGTAGGTATCCATTTTTTCATTAACATTTTTTATACCCCTTTATATTTTTTCATTAACTTTGAGCTCCATTTTTTATAATTTCCAATATAAACCACTTTACCCCCTATATATCTGATATATAATGTCATTTTCCTCATTATATATCCCCCAATATAGACACGTGGTATGGTATTGCTCCCACGGTGAAGCCCCTGTGCTCATTCCCAACTGTCAGATAGTAGAGATTATTGTGACGTCACACTTGATGAATCCCATCTTCTGCAAGTAACCATCAATCCGATTGTACCAAGCTCTAGGCACTTCTTTAAGTCCATACAAGGCTTTCTTAAGCCTACATACATGAGTCTTCTGCTCATGCGTTGCAAAGCCCTCTGGTTGTTCGATATATACTTCTTCTATCACCCCATTCAAGAATGCAGTCTTGACATCCATCTAGTGAATCTCCCACCCCATATGCACTGAAAGAGATATTACGGATCTGATAGAAGTATATTTGGCTACTAGGGCGAAGGTTTCTTCATAGTCTATCCCTTCCTTGTGAGGATACCCCTTAGCCACGAACCTTGCTTTGTATTTTTCTACGGTGCCATCTGCAGCATATTTGATCTTGTAGATCCATCTTGAACCTACAACTGAGCTATCTTGAGGCCTAGGAACCAATTCCCAGACGTCATTAGTCATGATGGAGCTGTATTCTTCCACCATTGCATCTACCCATACCTAATGCTGAGCTTCCTCCTGGAAACTAGAGGGTTCCCTGGCCTAAGCCATCAAGGCTTGGTACCTGTCAGGTTGCATACGTTGCCTCTTCTTGTGTCTAGGAGCTTCGACAAACTCCTTTGCGTCCCTCAAAATTTGTCGTAGTTCCCGGCTCGTCTTACCGCTGGTAGAGGGTGGATCTTCCTGCTCCTCCTCTTGCAAATCTCCCTGAGATAGAACTCCTGGATCCTTGTGTCCTAGTGAAGCACTGATGCTAGTTTCAACTGGTTGAAGAGGCTGGACCAGTGGATGATTCTCTGACTGTGCTTCAGAAGGCATCTCCCAGGATTTCCTGAAAGCTGTGTCCTCCATGAACTTTACATCCCATCGTACTACAACTTTCCTATTTCCAGGAATGTAGATTCTATATGCCTTAGCATTCTCGCTATATCCCACCAGATATCCCTTTTCTGCAGTTTGATCTAATTTCTTCCTCTTTTCTTCTGGAACATGGCAGTATGCCAAACTACCAAATCCTGAAATGGCTTACCTCTGGCTTCCTGCCAGTGAAGACACTCTCTAGTGTAATCTTACCTAGTGCCTTGTGCGGAATCCTGTTCTGAACATACACAACTGTACTGCATGCCTCTGCCCATAGGAATTTGGGCATATCTTGAACATACAACATTGCCGTAGCTGCTTCAAAAATAGTTCTATTCTTCCTTTCTGCTACTCCATTCTGCTCCGGATTATATGGAGCGGTTCACTCTCTTTTGATGCCTTCCCTTGCGCAAAACTCATTGAAGTATTTATATATATATTCTCCACCATGATTTGACCGTAGTATTTTTATCTTCTTTCCTGTTGAATTCTCAACCAAATCCTTAAACTCTTTGAATCGATCAAAGGCCTCATCCTTGGTCTTTAGAAAGTAGATCCAAGTTTTCTTGGAATGTTCATCAATGTGACAATGTACTTGGCACCACTACGAGCTCTGGTGGACATAGGTCCGCAGATGACCGAGTGTATTAATCCCAACACACTCTTAGCAATGCTTCTCTTGGGGTAAGCTGCCTTGGCGTACTTTCCTAATACGCATCCTTTTTCATACATCATCTTGCTTGGTGCTCAGTTCTGGAATTCCTTGTTGAGATTTTGTGTAGTGGGGGTAGCATCGGATGAGCTCTAGCTCCCAAAATTTGTGGAGGGACTAGAGTACACATGATCTACAAGACCCAAAAAGGGATTTGGGAAATTTCATTTGGTTTGGGAGATATTTAATTAATTAATTATTTTAATGTATTTCCTAAGTCTAAAGTTAGGAAAATGAAATAATTAAAGTTAATTAAATTAAACATGTGATGAAATTGTCTTAAGTCACACGGATCAAGCTTTCTTTTAATCTTAGCCATTGATTCAAGATCTGATCATGGTCGTTGGTTTCCCAACGAGAAAAGTATAAAGGAAAGGCTTGGGGTCATTTCTAAAGACGAGGGAGGCGAGCAACGGAAGCTGGGCGAGAGATTCTGGGGCAAGGTTTGTAAGAATTCTCGAGTGTTTCGGTTCGAGAGGAGAGTTTATGAGCAAAGGGGATGGTACGATGCGAATGCCTGGAATCAGCGAAGGCGATCGGCTGCGGGGCAACACAAAGAAGCCACAACAACAACGGTAGAGAGGGCGGTCGCCGCGGCGTAGGCAGCAGGCTACGCGGTGCTCTTGTGGGTCACTCCCGGGCAGCAATGGCGGTGGGAAACCCTCGAGAGGTTGTGCGAGAGACCCTTGGGGGCAGCGTGGGGTCTGGTCACCCGATGCGGGGTTACTGTGCCCTCGAGGCCAACGCGGCGCTTCGAGCGGCGTTGGGTTCTAGAAACCTAGATTTGAATGAGTTATGTAAATCCCATTTGAGGGTGTGGATCAGTCAATATTTTGGCTTCAAAACAGCCAGTGAGTTGTAGATCTATATTTTCTCTGTCAGGTTTTCAGATCTGGAACCCAGATTTGCTGTATTTAGAAATGCTCTTAAACAATAAAACCCTCCAGTAGCCAAAGACCAGTTTTCCCACATTGGGTTTTTCCGGGGATTATTGTCCAGAAAATCACTGTGTCACTTTGTCTATGTGTGCATGTACTTTTTCTAGATCTGAATTGGTGAAAGTCTGTTATGTGGTTTTCTTCGATATTAATCTGAATTTTTCCTTAATTAAGTAGGAGGAGCATAACCAGATCTAACAATAGATTTTTGCATAAGTACATTCAGAAATTTTCACATGGTATTAGAGCAATTGCAGATCTAGGAGGGTCACTAGTAGAAGACTGAAGGATCTTGCTGCAGAAAGCAGCAAGAAGTGCAACAGCAGTAGCAGAAGGGCAGATCTGAATGGACAACGCAGTTTCAGAGAGAGTAGAGTTACGCAGAGGGCAGGGTGACGCAGATCTGAAGCTCTCAAATCCATAAGTGCCTTAAGCACAACTGCAGAACTTCAGAAGGTGCTGGTGGGGTTAGATTTATGAAGTTTTCAGATTTTTAGCCTAAGCACTAGTGAGAAAGAGTGGGAGGAGATCAACTTCTCAGAGGGTTTCTAGCCAAAAAATCTTGCAGATCGATCAGAGGATCGAAGAGAGTTGAATCATTGTTTGATTTGGCAGATTTCCAAGAAGGGAAATCAATTGTCAGAGGGAGCAGAAGGTGCCTGTTTCGCCAAGGAACTTAGATCTAGATCTCTAGCACAAAGAAGAGGAGCTCCGACAGATTTCTGAGCAAATGGCTCCTCATGGACTGCGTGATCAGGATAGATTGGATGGTGTATCCAGATTTTCAGTTTGGAAGGCTAGAATCCTGATAGTCCTAGTGGCATCTCATCTAAAAGACCATGCAGAACAAGTTCTGGCCACGCCGACCGATGTAGATCTCCTGAGGAAGCATAATGAAGCTACTGGTCATGCCAAGCGGCTGATAATGAATGGAATTGAGGACCCTATTGTCCTACATATAGCTGAGAAGAAAACAACTAATGAAATGTGGAAGGCCTTAACATCCCTATATGAAGGAAAGTCCGTCCAACGGAAGATGCTTCTGGAGACTCAGATGCGATCATTCATGATGACCAAGGGGGAAGACATGGAACATTTTCTCTTCAGATTACAGTCAATTAGAGACCAGTTGATTGCCACGGGTGCAAAGGTGGAGGAAGATGTGATGGTCAGGACTGTTCTCAATGTGGTCACAGATGAGTGGGAAACTTTTGTCCAAAGTATCTTGGGCAGAGCGGACTGTCTCGACTGGGACAACTTGTGGGCAGTCATGCTTCAAGAAGAACTCCGCAGATTCACCAAGAAGCACTATAGCATGGGGTCAAGTAAGGTGAAGAAGGAAGATGAAGAAGATGCAGCCTTGGCATCAAAGAGGCAGCAGGGAAAGAAGAAGAGAGATCTATCAAAGATCAAGTGCTTCCAGTGTGGCGAACTAGGAAATTTCGCCAACAATTGTCCTGAGAAGAAAAAGGACAAGGAAGCTTCTTCTTCCAAGGCTGTTGTGGCGGATGATGGGTCAGAAGATGATGCATCCATGAGCGCTCATGAACCACTAAAGTGGGGTGACATGGATCTGTAGAACAACTACAGAGTGGAGGCGTGATCCTTGAGAAACTTATCTCTTGGATCACAACCAAGCTATGGGAGCCTTAAGACAGTAGCAGGACAAGTGGAGCAGTGGGTGCATAGATCACGGATGAAGCAAAGGTGGATCCAAAGTCTGGAAGGAACAACGCAGTGCAGATGCAGCAACAACATAGAGGTAGCAGCAATGTAGGGGCTGATGTGTCTTCAGCAGCGTAGAGCAGAGCTGCAGCAGCGTAGAAGGCTTCAGGAGGACAACGCAGCGTAGCAGCAATGTGAGAGATTTCAGCACAAGGGGCTGATGTGACTTCAGTAGTGCAGAGGGAGTCTGCTTACATAGTGCAGAGCTGTAGCTGTGTATCATCCTCCAGATGACAACACATATCAACAGCTTATGGAGCTTCAGTGATGAGGTTGCAGCCCAACTAACTTGTTTGTCAAATATTGGGCAAGATATTTAGTTGTTTCTCTCAGCACTGTTGAAGTTGCGATTACTGCTTGATTAGTAGTGACAGTGTGTTAATTTCAGCTTATGTTCTATGCCATTTCAGATTAGGGCACAATACTGAAGAAGATAGAACATGCTAATAGATCGATAGAAGACAAGCCAAAACAGAGATAATAAATGGTGGCGTTACGGCGATCAGCAGGATGCTTCTACCAGCAAAGTCTTCAATAGGTCATTCAGCCAAGTGTGTCACACATAACCCAAAACAACCCAAACAAAGAATAGTCCATATATATCACAGCTCCAACGCTATCCAGAGAGAGAGATTTCCTCCACACCAATGCGTGTCAAAATGAACTCTAAGTCTCTCCAATATATAGGAATCTTTGGGGGTGTGTGACACGTCCTTTAAGACATTTAAGTCAATATTTTATTCCAGGCCGACCTAGCACATAAGTGGAATAAATTCATAGTACATGTTCTACTCATCCGATCGAGATGATCTTTAGATCAATCTTACACCTCTCCGAAAGAGGAATCCAATAAAAATATTGGGATCGTCATCTGAGCAGCACAACTCGGAGTTTGGACCTAGTTGTCCAATTTTAACACTCCCTCTCAACTAGGGAGAACTCCGTCCACTAGTCCAATCCAAACATCGTGCGTCATCCCGCCGTAACTTGCTTTCTTGCTTCCTCTTTATTTGAGCAGTGAGATCGATCCATAAAGGCTATCAATCGTGTGATTCGGCCGGGAGGTCAAAGCACTCTCCATAGGACTCACAAAGGTGTCAACCAACCGAAGTTGGTTCATCGACCCGAAGTGTGCCGGAGTGCCGAAACATACGCGATCCCTCAACCCAGGCAACCGGGGTTGAACCACGTGCCATCCTAGATAAGTACGGAAATTTAAGTGCGTCCGCCCGGTCTTTTAACACTGGTCTGCGCCTTTCCCATCTCGTTAGCCAAATGAGAGGTACTTCCCATGAGCCCTGAACTCAATGGGTAGGATGCATACGGGGCATAGATAATGAGAGGTAAACCAACTCAATAATCATAACGGTGGGGTCCAAGCACACCAACAAGGTTCGGCAAGCCTAGCCTTGTGGTTGCTCATAGCTCCGAGAAGCTGTCCCCAAAGCCCCCTAGAGCTCCCAGAGCTCATTGTCCAACAGGACCCTCAGAATAGGATCGTTCCATGATACCAAGATTCTCACGGAAGGTTATGAACATGACCTTCCCCAAGGGCATTGTGAGAATATCCGCGACCTGCTCATCAGTTCCTATATGATCAAGCCTTACGACGCCTCGCTGTACCATATCCCAGATAAAGTGGTACCAGCCATCAACATGCTTGGATCAATCATGGAACCTTAGATTCTATGACAAATGAATCCCCCTCTGGTTATCACAAAGGATAACGGTGGCATCTAGCACATGCTCGAACAACTCACAGAAGAGCTTTCGCAACCAAGTGACTTCACAACAGGCCATACATGTTACAATGTATTCGGCCTCAGCGGTGCTCAAGGCTACCGACTTTAGATTCCTGCCCGAAGCAGATCTACATGTGAAGTAGCATCTAGATGTGCTCTTGCGATCCACCACACTGCCAGCCCAATCGGCATCAGTATATCCATGGAGTGTCATACTCCCGACAGTGTATCTCAGCCCATGGTCTATCGTGCCTCAGAGATATCTCAAGAGTTTCTTGGCACCAACCTAGTGAATGTTATGATCAACCATGTGTTGACTCAAAGTGTTCACTACACAACATACGTCCGAACAGGTGTTCACTAAGAACAACAGGTGTTCATTAAGAACATCAGGGTCCCTATGAGTTGACGATACTCAGTAGGACGGGCCCAGCAACGCTGCTACTCAACTTCTTAGAGTTGAGTTCCATGGACTTACAGTCCATCATACCAGAAACTTCATAATGTATTTTCCTTGAGAAAGGAAAATCTCGCCAGGTCTCTGCTAGACCTTCAGGCCTAGACATTCGTCCTAGGTCCTTCATCTCGAACTCGGCAGCAAGCTCCCTCTTGCACTGATGAAAGAGAGGGTCAGCACCTGTCAGAAAGAGATCATCTACATACAGCACTAGAGTGAGAGGCTTCTTTCTATTAACCTTGCAGTGAAGGTTCAGATCAGCAATACAACGAGTGAAGCCCAACTTCATCAGGTGGCTATCTATCCTCTCGTACCAAGCTCAGGGTGCTTGTTTCAGCCCATAGAGGGCTTTCTTCAACCTGCAAACATGGGTGTCCCGATCCTGGACTTCCAACCCCAGAGGTTGCTCCACATATATCTCTTCCTTTATCGCACCATGCAGAAATACGGTTTTCACATCCATCTGATGAAGACTCCATCCTTGCGTAGCAACAAGGGCTATAATAGATCGAATGGTGGTGTATCGGGCCACAGGTGCAAATATGTCATCATAATCTATGCCTTCCTTTTGAGAGAAGCCACGGGCAACGAATCTTGCCTTGAACTTTTCAACAGTTCCATCAGATCCATGCTTGATCTTGTAGAGCCATTTCGAGGTGACAACTGCTTTGTCCTATGGTCTTGGAACCACATACTAGACATCATTCTTCATAGCATCCTTCCAGACTTGATGCTTTACGACTTCCTCAAAGGATCCAAGGTCAGATTGTACAATAGTACTCATGGCTGCTAGATATCCTATTATTTATATGGCTTCTTGGTTTTCTTTCGGAATTTCCCCCTCTGAAGCCATATGTCCCTGAGCCATGAGGATCTTCTTTCGTTCAACAAAGATATCTGTTCAGGAGCATATACAGATATATTCTCCCTCTTAATGCCAGCTTCTCTTTCGAGAGAAGAAAAGAAACATCTATTTTCAAAATGAGAGCATCTCAGACACCAGCTTGGAAGGGAGTTTTATTCTCCCATAGTCAAAACCATCCAGGACAACAGTCTTTTGCTAAAGACTTCCAGCAATGTGTTTGAAAGCTGCAGAAACACATTTTACCATTACGCTCCAATGTGGGACTGCTACTGTCACATGCTTACTGCTATATAGGTGTATATCTATGTCACTGTCCAACAGGGAGAATATATCAACAAGCCTCAGCTTGTGTTAGAAGTCCTGTTATTCTGAGGAGATCTGCTGGAGCTTCCTCAAACAACCCTCTTTACTCTGACCCATAGAACTAGGAATCCAAACATGATTCCTTCTTTCATAATTCTGCATTTGAGAGCTTCATCTACTACATCTGGCATCTTATCCAGCACTGCTTCTTAATTTCAGATCTGCCCAACTACAGTTGACAGATCTAGGGCTACAAGACTTCAGATCTCAGTTTTGCGATCTGTCTCTTCAATTGCACAGGTCTAAAAACCAATTATACAGATGTTCAAAGAACACAAAATATTTCATATGCCAGTCCAGACTCCATACCTTATGTGAAACCTTTCTCTTATGCAGATATAGCATACTCATAAGATACTTCTACTCATCAGAGTTCCATAAGGATACAGGCCAATCCTGCTCATCACTGATTCAGCCCCAGTCATCCAGTAGGATAAATACCATGTTAATGTACAGATCTGAATCTTTAGGGGATAAATACTCCAGCTTCCTTTGCACATAATAACCCCTTAGGTCTATGTCCAACTTTGGTTTGGGCCAATGGCTACCCCAGAAGTGAGGTCAATACAGAGTGAGCACACAGTAAAAAAACTATGATAACCGCCTGTAATTTTCTGTGATGATCCCTGAGGAGATTCATCCTTTACCCATCCTTTATGGAAGGGCCAGAAAAAAATATTGCTCTACCTTAATCTTCCTTATATTCTTCCTTCATGTTGAGGGTAAAAATTTGCCCATACAAGACTTGTTGTCTTCCTGTCATCCCATGCTGCTGCTATATAGTTTTCATACAAAGTTTAGCATAGAAGACATACCTTAATTGCTTAAATCTGGCCCACAATTGTTTCCCTGAGATGCGGCTACTCTTCAATGGGAGGTCGTCCCTTCACACAGCTCATTGAGGTAATGCTTTTAGAAAGGTAGTGGTACCCTACAGGTATACAAGCAGACTTGTAACAGCCTCTTATCAGGGCTATCCACCCCTAGAACAGTTCTGAATAATATCTAGTGCCTCGGCCTTCTATCCCTGCAAGTAGACCTTCTAACATTCCTCAAAGAAATGCCTTACAAGGCTCTGTTGTTATAGCCTTCCTTGCTGCCCATCTGCTGACTTGATATCAGCGTACATAACATGTAAGCTTATGTATAGCTTCCAGCCTGCTGCCTTTATCAAAATTAAGACTTCGACATTTCAGGCAATATAATGTGAGACCCCAGCGCTGTAATCTTCAGATTCAAGGCTCCCAGGTAATGTTTGACCACCTCTTCCACAATAGTCTCAGCTTCACAATGCACATATTAGCAGCAAAGCAACATACGTATCCAGATTCAATCAACCAGATTATTATCCCTATAATTTGTTAAAAAAAAAATTTAGCCGCCTAACAGATTGCTTTAGTCTTTCTACAATAGAAAACCCTCCTTACTACGCAAATGTTTCTCGGCCCTTCGTACCCTTCCGTCTTCAATCATCGGCCTTCAGTGATTGACAGGTTTCGATTTCTGATGTGGTAACTACCAGAAACAAGTTTATCGATCACAGTCATATTTGCAAATTTTTCTTAATTAAACCGCACCATAGGTTCTATAGGTCAATCAACCTTCTGCGCTTCACCACCAAAACCATGTGCACTATATTATTTCAAACCCTGTCTTAGTTCACGAGCTTCACGAGCTTCAGCCAAACATACCATTCTTGGACGTCGGATCTTTGTCATGCATTATGCGAGAGATGTATGTAAAAAAATATAGCGATGTCAATGAATAACGTTGCATTCCATATTCTCGACCCTTTTCTTATACAGGTGTCGACCAATTTGTATGTGCACCATAATTATATTATTTTCTTCCTCATCGGATAACATCACCGTCTTTGCTTTTGATGCCTACGCCTCATGTGTACAGGTCACAACATCGCACTTACGAGTGGACAAGGAGGTCATCGCCAAGATTAGTTAATGCACAGGTGGACTTTCCCTTTTAGATTGATTCAATTTTTCGCCAGCAAAAATTCTCGTTGCATGGATGCCACAATTGCTCCATTTAGTCGACAGGCTTGATAAAGCGGTTCCCTTGTGGCCCACAATGTCGTTCTTAATTTTGATGTCTTTCTTGTTAGTTCGATTAACTTTCCAGCTGAGTACAACCAGACTGACCTATGATTTGTCTGCGTGGTCAGTGATTTGCGGCTGTCTTTTAACAATTTGATGCTCCAGAGTCAAAACAGGCCCACTCATCCATGTTGCTGCCGGTAAAAAAAAATTGTTCACGCTGTCTTTAATGAGGTAGGGACTGCAGCCCACCTATAGCAATGTACGTTGCTATCCATCGCACCCAAGACACATTTAAATTAGGCTGAAACAACCTTTTTAATTCGGTCTTCCTAAAAAGACCCTAAAACAGTCATCTGTGCCTCCTTGTCTTTGAACTTCATTAGCTGCGGCTAAGACAGAGACATAGTCTCTCCTCCACGAGCTATAAATTTGGGCATTGTCTTCCAAAAGGCTCTGATACCATGTTAATTTCAGCTTATGTTCTATGCCATTTCAAATTAGGACACAATACTGAAGAAGATAGAACATACTAATCGATCGATAGAAGACAAGCCAAAACAGAGGTAAGAAATGGTGGCGTTACGGCGATTAGCAGGATGCTTCTACCAAGAAAGTCTCCAATGGGTCATTCAGTCAAGCGTGTCACACATAACCCCAGAACAACCCAAACAAAGAATATGCAGCTCCAACGCCATCAAGAGAGAGAGAATTCTTTCACACCAATGTGTGTCAAATGACCTCTAAGTCTCTCCAATATATAGGAATCTTTGGGGGTGTGTGACACGTCCTTTAAGACATTTAAGTCTATATCTTATTCCAGGCCGACCTAGCACATAAGTGGAATAAATTCAAAGTACATGTTCTCCTCATCCGATCGAGATGATCTTTAGATCAATCTTACACCTCTCTGAAAGAGGAATCCAATAAAAATAATGGGATCGTCATCTGAGCATCACAACCCGGAGTTTGGACCTAGTTGTCCAATTTTAACACTGGGCCTAACTCAATTTATTATGCCTAAGGTGGCATTTCAGGAGGAATTCTTGGCAGAACACCTCAGTGCAATAGCTCGTTGGAACCGGAACGAGAAGATCTGCAGGATGGGATGGCTAGGCGTGACTTTCAGTGACCTGAGGAGGCATGGTGGCCAACTAACCATTTTCCTACATTAAAAAGAATATTTTAATTAAAGGAAATGGGCTCCATGAATAAAATAAGGCTCTAGAAAGATCCAGGAGATCTATAAAAGAAAAGGAGGAGGACATTGAGGGATATCTTGGATTAGATCATTTTCTTGTGTATGAGAGGTTTGAGAATGTGGTTCTCTACTTCAGCAGTAGCCCCAGGACGAAAGCCCTCGGGTGATTTGTGAGTGTTGGACGGAAACCCAACTCTCTTTGAGGAGACTTCATTCAGAAGTTTCGCAGCGCTTCAGAGATATTGAAGTGAGGATCATTCAAATCTTCAATGGGTGCTTCAGTGGATTCAGTGGTAGCTGTTGCCGGAGGGAGAGTGCAGCAGTTCAGTTTTGGAGGCCAGCACAGTGCAGCAATGTAGCAAATTTTCTTGAGGCCAGTTGTATTTCAGTTATCTCAGCAATCTTTCATTTCAGCTTGTAACCCAAGTGATATTATAATAAAGCTGAGTTATTTTCCTGCATTATGGTGTTATGGATTTGCATTTACTTGTATGTTTTATTTTACATGGCAATCTCCTGTTAAGTAAATGTTGATTTCACGACATAATGTGGAGTTCAGTTATTTTCTGCACTTCTAGCTAAATTATCCCATTTGGGATATTACAGTGGTATCAGAGCCTTGGTCTTGGCTCTACCTGCGGGGTTTCAGTTTCGAAGGTTTTACGGCAAACCAATTGCAATTAAAGATCAAGTTACTCTAAGGTTCATTGCTTGTGAAGCCAAATGTCTCATCTATGGCCAAAGATCGAAATTATTTTTATAAGAGACTGTGAGCAATTGTTTTTTGAGAAGCTGAATATTTAACATATTTAGCCAAAGTTTGAAGGCCAAATTACATCAAATTTTATTTGGAGGTGGGGTCGTCAAAATCATTCCAAGAACGCAGCGTATGATTAGATTTTTAGAAGGGGGCCGCCAGCTAGAAGGGGAATCAAATCGGGTTATCAGAAGGACGCGTTGCACAATTATCGCTAGGGGTCGGGAATTAATTTTGTCAACACTGAAGTCAGTGGTTGAATTGTCGTCATGAATTTTTTCTTCACCTTGATCGAGAGAGCAATTCTCTGAAACCAAGATTTATAGTTGGGCGTAGACCATATTTTCTGGAACCTGCAGCACGAGTTATCTCCAGACAGGTCAAAATTTGTCTTCAAATAGTGAATTGAATTTATAAGCAGAGCTACAGGGGAGTCGCAGAAGCAAATCACTATACGTGGCAATCAAAGCATATAAATGTTAAATAGTTGTTGGGTCGAACTATTGAGTTAGGTACCGAATTTTATTTAAAAACAGCCGTCATTTCCAGGTGCGGCTTGAATTAAAATTTTGTTGATTGGAGGGCCACGTTGGAAATTAAATTTTGCAAAGGGTTGTATTGAAAATTTATAAGACCAAATAATTATTTATTCGGACAGTTACATTATTATGGGGCGTGAATATATTTGAGAATAAGGTAATGAGCATAATGACATATCGGGCCAAAGATTAAAATTTTGGACAGTCGTGTCCCTTGTTCAAGGCAGTTTGCTCCAGAATTTCTAGAAGGACCCCATTGTCGAATTGCAAATAGAAGGTCGTCTATTGTTCTTTCTCCAGATCAGAAAGCCACGCATTCATTGACATTCATTGACCAGAGTCGTATTTATTTATCTTGCAAAGTTAATTTTCTTTTCTACCAAGGCCGCAGACTCGAATATGGTTGGAATAAGTTGTCGTCAATAATCAAACTGCTGAAGGTGGTCGCAGTCACTCCAAACTCTCTGCCCAAGCACAGAATTTATGATTCAAAGTTGGTAGTGCGATGAACTTTTGACAGCGCTGGAAAATTCAGTGGTAACCTGAGTTTCTCATCAGCAACACACCTATTATTTTCAGGAACCGTCAAGCCAAAAAAGGAGGATCGACCCGTCATTGCCTTATTCGATTCTAATTTCGATGGTCGTATTGTATTCTCCTCACCCTAAAAGTCGCATTACCAATCACACAATTTCCTAAGCAGAGTTCGTTGCAGGACGTGAATCAGTTACAGTTATAGTTCGGCCAAAAAAATAAAAAAAATTAATTAATTAAAAATTAAAATAAAAGAAAAAAAAGAAAAAAGAAAAAAATCCCGAGCCTATCCTCTATTCAGCCACGCTGACGGAGACTGAGTTTTTGGGTTGGAACGCACTGAATGACAAAACAGTTCTCTAGTTGGTTGATCATAGGAGTTGCTTGTGTCGTCTCCATGTGATCGGGTTGTGTTGAAGGATCCTGCAGGGGTTAAAAGAATGAAGACTGATAAACTAAAGGCCACCATTTTGGAGCTAAAACACAGGTTCCTCTAAACCATTATTAATCTGCAGAGAGGAAAAAAAAAAAAAGGATTGTTCTTGTGGTTGTTTTTCTTATGGTGAAATCCATGTACCAGCTTTGTATATTATCTGAATCATTGAAATCACCAGAAGCTAGGACTATTGTTCACGGTATATAATTGTTGAAGCTAAATGTATGAGAAACATCTACAGTTTTGCAGCACTGAACTGCTTGATGAAAATTGCCACATAAAACTTTATGAAAAACTCAGAAAAACAGTGACCACATCATTGGTTGAAACATGGAGGGATTTCTAAATAGCTTGAGAAGAATAACAACAGAAGTTGGTTCCTTAAACCACCATGCATCAGAAGACCAGAAAACAAAACCGAACAGCAGACTCTTTTCAAGAGGAATGTATGCCATCCTTCAAAAAGAACAGTCAAGGGAGTTACAGGAAGAATTGGGGATTGGTCATAAAATTCTTGGACTTGGAACAAATTTGAAACACATGAAGATGACATGGAGAGTTATGTCCAAACTTGAGGAGCTTAATGAACTCCTATCCAAAATAAGCCAAGTAGAAGGGAAGAAATTGATTTGGGCTCTAAAACCTGCTATGCTTGCTCTTATACAAACCAAATTCTTGGAGGAACCTTGTGAAGGGATCAGATTTCCAGTTGCATCATGCCTTAGTAAAATTATGAAGTTGATCGCACCTATAGCTCCATGATGATGTTATGACGAGGATTACGGGATTACTAGTAGAGACCCTTCAGGATTTGGACAACAGTGCAGGCTCTACCTTTGGGAAGAAGCTTGAGGTTTTGGGAAGTATGGCCACATTCAGGACGTATGACATCATGTTTGATCTTGAGTGTGATGACTTGATTCTACAGATGTTCCAATGCTTCTTCAACATTAGGAGACATCATCCTGACACTGTTATAGCACACGTGCAGTCCATCCTGTCGTCATGTATGAGAAACCATGAGGCCATTTGCCGAGAGTTGCAAACTAGGTTGTTGAGCATTTGGAGGAGAGAGCAGTTGGTCTCACCTGCTGCTTATGAGCTAGCCCAAGGGTTGGTTGAGTAGAACGTTGGGTTAATCAGGAGACAGTTGACTAGGGAGGAGCTGCTCCAATTTGGTGGATCAGGCAGCAGAAATGAGCTGAGGAGGAAGGGAATTTGCTTCATCTGCAAAGAACCTTGGGGGCCTAATCACTCATGCTTGAGTGATGCAGATGATGTGGCAGAGGCAGAACAAAAGGACATTCCTTCTGTATGCCAGGATGCAGACTCTTCTTCAGATGAGTCCATGGGATCATAAGAGGATGCTTCTGGGGAGCTAGAGCAGTAATGCGTAGTTGATGACAGTAGGTCGGAGCTGTATTCCAGTGTGCAGAGTGAGCAGTCAGGGGACTCTGCAGGAGATACTCCGGGTGATGAGTCACTTGTGACGATTCAGCCGGAGCAACATATGATGAAGCATGAGTCAGCAAAGGAGGAGGCTATGCACATCATGCATGATAGTCCTTTGGAGGAGAGCCAGATGGAGGCTCACATTGAGTCTATGATGGATATGCGGCTAACCTTGGGGTTAGCCATTGAGGAGGAGCAAACAAATGCACAGACATCGAGTACAGTGACAGTAGTTGCAGATCCATATCCTCTGGAGATGTTGGAGGTTGATGGGATAGTTCTGCAAGAGGCTAGTATATAGCAGGAGCGTGACATTCCTAACCAGGAGAGGGATGCGATGTTAGAGATGGTGGAGCATCCATCTTGGGGCCAACACACCAATGAGGTGCAAATAGATGCAAGTGCAGTCAACAGAGCTGCAGTACTTTCAGAGATTAGCACTCTCCAGGAGTACATCGATGGGGCTTGCAGCATATCTTGCCCACTTTGGCCCATTATAGAGAGAGGAGCCTTCTTCTGCAGGCCGATCTCGTCGACAAACGGGACAGAGCAACGTGAGTTGATTACGGGCTGGCGACAACACTCCAAGCATATTCCGTATACAGTTGTCGCTACATTGGATTCTTCTTCCAAGATAGATTGGCGGGAGATCATGAGTTGGTACCCTCTTGATGGTACGATCTTCTTCGTAGGGAGCACAGCAGAGCAGGGACCGTTAGACATGGAAGATGCTACAGATTCCAGCTAGCAGTGAGGCACAGGTCGTCATTTCTTCAGCACTCCATCCCGATTTCAAGAGAGCAGGATCAGCATTGGATTGAGTCAGGACTTGCATTGGAGAGAGGTGATGAGTTGGTACGCAGTTAGTTGGGCAGCTTATATAGTTAGAGGTACAACACAGCAGGAGCCAGGAAGCATTGATGCCTGTTGGCGGACTTCACTTCATGGGGCATCAGCTATAGCCAGAGGCAGTGCAAAGTCCGAGTCGTGGGACTTGGGCGATGATTGGCCATGGTGGCGTTGGGATCCGGAAGGACTGTTTGATGACATGTACAATGAGAGATCAGTTTGGGATCCCGGCATTGAGGGGTCTATTCCGAGTGGCTTGACACAGGAGCTCAGCAACACCCAAGTGTTTGTATGGGATCTGGGCATTGGGTCTCAGTTGCATCGGGCCAACAGGTTGGCTCACATATTTGGATTGCTTGAGGGTAAGCAATCTTGGGGCGGAAGGTCTGTAATATTCTTTTTTTTGGTGTCACCTATGACAGGGTTAGGTTGGACTTCCAAAGTAAGGAGCAGACATGTCACAGGTACAGGTTGGTGTCATCAGCGGGCTCAAGGGCTTTTTGGAGGAGTTTTGAGAAGTTTCTACGAGGTGAGATGGCATTCGCGTGATATATTCCATCATTCGAGCAGTTTGCCTTTCGTTCCAGTGCATTCCGACAATTTTCGTAAAATTGAGTTATTACTGGGCCTAACTCAATTTATTATGCCTAAGGTGGCATTTCAAGAGGAATTCTTGGCAAAACACCTCAGTGCAATAGCTCGTTGGAACCAAAACGAGAAGATCTACAGGATGGGATGGCTAGGAGTGATTTTCAGTGACCTGAGGAGGCATGGTGGCCAATTGACCATTTTCCTACATTAAAAAGAATATTTTAATTAAAGGAAATGGTCTTAATGAGTAAAATAATAATGAAGTAAGGCTCTAGAAGGATCCAAGAGATCTATAAAAGAAAAGGAGGAGGCCATTAAGGGATATCTTGGATTAGATCATTTTCATGTGTATGAGAGGTTTGAGAACATGGTTCTCTACTTCAGCAGTAGCACCGGGATTGAAACCCTTGGGTGATTTGTGAGTGTTGGATGGAAACCCAACTCTCTTTGAGGAGACTTCATTCAAAAGTTTCGCAGAGCTTCAGAGATATTGGAGTGAGGATCATTTTGATCTTCAACGGGTGCTTAAGTGGTAGTTGTTGCCGGAGGGAGAGTGCAACAGTTCAGTTTTGGAGGCCAGCGCAGTGCAGCAATGCAGCAGATTTTCTTGCAGCCAATTTTATTTCAGTTATCTCAGCTATCTTTCATTTCAGCTTGTAACCCCAGTGATATTATAATAAAGCTGAGTTATTTTCCTACATTATGGTGTTATGGATTTGCATGTACTTGTATGTTTTATTTTACATGGAAATCTCATGTTAAGTAAATGTTGTTGTCGGAGGGAGAGTGCAACAGTTCAGTTTTGGAGGCCAGCGCAGTGCAGCAATGCAGCAGATTTTCTTGCGACCAATTTTATTTCAATTATCTCAGCTATCTTTCATTTCAGCTTGTAACCCCAGTGATATTATAATAAAGCTGAGTTATTTTCCTGCATTATGGTGTTATGGATTTGCATGTACTTGTATGTTTTATTTTACATGGAAATCTCCTGTTAAGTAAATGTTGATTACACGGCATAATGTGGAGTTCAATTATATTCTGCACTTTTAGTTAAAATATCCCATTTGGAATATTACACATATCAATAACCATGTCTTCATGATCCTTGCAGCAACATCATATTCTTGCCCCAATATGCAAGAAGAATTATCATACCAGAGCCTCTTCATCAATAATCAATATGTATCAACCAATCATCCCTATTATCTCTTATCACCAAGGTCTTTATGATTTAGATTTATTCCTTGTGCATAATCACGATGTAACGTGTAGGAATCAGGCACAATAGGCATTATTCACGACAGTAGTCATGAACAACAAGATCTGCATGTTTTTTCCTCATATTTGAATCATTAGTCATGCATCAACTCCATGTGTGTAGATAAAGATAATATTCTACAAATATGCTTAGGCTTCATCCATAATCTCATCATAAGCAATCCATGTATCATGACAACAGTATAACATCATTCGAACTACTACATGATCATCACAAGTATTAAAGAATAAGCAAACATAATGCCAACAATGCATCATTAGCAGTAAGGCTAATGCTCCCCCTGAACCTGAGCTACCTGCTCGCTATCACATCAAAGCATCTTCATCAAACATAAATGTCATATTGTACCAACTCATAGATCATCATTACTCAATACCACATCAGCAGATTGAACCCATCAACATCAGACCAAGAAAATCAAAGAATAATTGTTAGAAGCACATTAGAGACTATTCTTGAGTCTATCCCACTGTTTTTTTGTCAGAGAAAAACATACGCTATTGTCTGTAAAGGAACTCGCGTATATACGCGTACAGAAAGTGAAATACTGAAAATTTCACAGCTTTAGCTCCCCCTGAGCTTGTACAACCTGTACTTGTCTTCTTTTGACACATTAGATGCACTGTCAGAAATATAAACAACCAATATTAACAAACCAACCATCGTATATTGCAGTCACTGTTAACATACTATTTCAAGAACAATGGACTGCAATGGGCACTGTCTTCTTTCAATCAGAGTCTGAATCCTCCTTATATCTACGAGAGTTTAGATCTGTAAACACATAATTTATTAGCATTTATGTATCCCCTTGCTATGACCTTTCCAGTTTCTTCATCCATGACCTTGCATTTGGTTGATGTGAACAAAATTACATTTTCTTTATTTGCCATTTGGCCTACACTCAATATGTTTTGTTTTAGGTCTTGAACTAATAAAGTATCAGATACCTTTCTATTTTTGTTAATTTTGGCTCTACCTTTTCCCAAAACTTTTGTTGGAGCATTATTTGAAAGAATAACCTTACCATCTTGATTTCACTTGAGAGACTCCATCTTACTCTTATCACCAGTGATGAGATGAGAACATCCGTTGTCGATGTACCATTCATCCTCCATTTTAAATGCACAGAGGGCAAGATCACATCTTATCTCTTCTTCTTTTTGCTTGTTATCATATGTTTATCTTCCATGTTGTCTTTGGTGATTCATTGATCTGTTCCTGCATTCTTTTTCTACATGCCCAAACTTGTTTTAAGCATAACATCTTATGTGACCAGAAAAGGGAGCAGAGGAATCATAATATGATTGTATCACGCAATCAACAGCTTTATGACCAAAATTGTTGCACGAAAAACAATATCCTTTAAAGAAACCTAAGTACCTGGGAGTTGATGGTCTATCTATGTAGTGTTTATTTGTCTGTGCCAAAACAATCTGCTTCTGCAATTGGCTACAACATGTCCATAATTATGACATATAAAGCGTTCAACATTATTGATCAGAGGAGAGAATCGATTGATACTTTTATAGTTAGGTGCGAATGATTTTCTTTCAGGATTCATGATCCTTGGTTGTTTATCAAGTTGACTTTTTGTCTCTTTAAACACTTCAGGTTTTGCATTGACATCATTTGAATCTTTAGCACTAGCTTGTGAACTAGACTATCCTTTAACAGTTTCATGACAACCAAGACCAAATTTAAAAGGAGGAGACCTTTGACTACTAAGAATATTATCCAGAATCTTAGTACTATCTTGAAATCTCAAATGTTTATCTTTTTCTTCTAATTTACCTTTTAAAATGTTTACCTCAACCTCCATTGTTTGGTACTGCTTCTTCATACCTTCTTCGAGCCTTCTTCCTTCTTCTACTTACTCTTCTAATTTGAGGATCTCTTCTTTCAGCCCATTTTCTTATTCTTCAAATATTTGAAGTAGTTCTTCATTCCTCTTATTTGATTTCTCCATATCTGAGTTGAGAGAGATGATTTATGCTTCAAGTCCTTCATTGTGATTGGTTACTTCATCCTACAACCTTTATCATTGGTCTATCTTTTCTTTGTTCATCTGCTCAATTGAGTTTCTTTCTTGTAACTGATTATTCAATCCAGTAATCACATCTTTGTAGATACATTCATTTTAATTAAAAAGAATTTGTTGATCTTCAATTTCATTTTTGAGCTTTGAAACTTCTGCTTCCATATCCATAACATTACTTTCACTTTCATATTCACTATCTTCAATATTGCATGAACAAAGAAGTGGATCACAAAAACAGCAATCAATACATGTTTTATCTTCTTCATTTATTGTTGCACAAGTTTTCTGAGTTGTCTTCTTCCTTTGAGTAGCCTTCTTCTTTTGCTTCCTTCCCATTGTGGCGGATCTCCTTCAAGCGATCAAGCTTCTTCAGAAGGACCTGCTCTGAAAACAATTGATGGGAAAAATGGGGGGGGGGGGGGGGGGTTATGACTTAGTATTTAAAACTTCACAAATTATTTTTTCCAATTAAGCGCTGTTCAGCGCATGTACGCGATTGTTGCCATGAACTAGGCAGCATATGCCCAGAACTGATAATCCATAAATCTTCACAAGAACTTTACTTAGACCGTTGCATCATTCATTCACCATTCATCGATATGCCCCCTTGGGTAGCCTATATCTTCTGATTATATGTGAACGAAAGAAGGGTTTGTGAGTAAATCATCACACATAAGCAACACACATGAACACTAGGATTTAAGGTGGAAACCCAATGTGGGAGAAAACCACCGTTGTTGTCGTCTCTGTCTTCAATATTTATTATAAAGAAAACTACTTACAATCTTGTATTGGTGCAGACTCATACCAGCACACAGGCTGCAACCTTCACTCGTTCTCCACCGCCCACTGGAAGGGAGCTCCAACCCCCTGATCTCGTTTACCAGCACCCATTGGAAGGGAGCTACGACCCCCTGCTCTCGTTTACCAGCACGACCTGGAAGTGAGCTACGATCCTGTGATCTCGTTTACCAACACCCACTAGAAGGGAGCTATGACCCCCTCACTGAAGGCTCCAACCCTCAGCACCACCATGGACCATGTTTCATAAATTTTCACACTGGATCAACCTGTTTCAACACATCACAACTTGTAGGCCTCTTTTCATCAGATTTTCAGACTGGACCCACTTCACTCATTTAAGCCCAATATCATACATCAAAACTAAAACATATAGTTGTAGCAAATCAATCACTGAATCACCAATCAACCAACCAATCATTGATCTTCAATCACATACAACTAGCAACATTATCAATACTCAAACAACCCACATCTATATGAAGACATCATTGACAGACGGCAGAAACACAAAAATATTGTATAAACTGATCAGACATATTCATCAACAAAACCCTGGCTTGCATACATGCCTTCCATAAGGCTTTTCCATGTACATACGCGTTTATCCAGACACAACCTGCATACAGATCTCAACATACTTCAGAATATATACGCGACTCTGCAGAACAAAACACGCATGTATACGCGCTTTCCATGTGTCGAACTCGCATTCAGATCTGCAACTAATTCATGACTACGCAACACTTTTCAAACATACTCAGATCATAACCATCACTGCAGCAAACATGCGCCAGACCACAGATCTAAACAACTCATAAACAGATCATGCAATACAATCATTTCAGGTCTAATGATCTCGATCCATTATTGTATTCACGGGTGCATCACTATTTCAGATCAACCAATCAACTATAGCCCATACCATGCAAATATATTTCAAATTGAAGTATTCATTCATTACACTCACTTATGCACACTTAGCACTTTGATCTTCACCTCCTTATATAGTTTGAGCCTTAGCCAATACCATGAACCAAAACCACACTAGTGTCGGTGGTAATCTTGGACGGAATCAAATAGCCGTTACTACGCTCAATATTGTGGGTTAATACCATGGTAAAGACCCTTGGTATTAATAAAATAGTGCGCCAGCATGTACGCGACTTTGCTTCGTCATACCCGCGTGTGTACGCGACTTTGCTTCACCGAACCTACATATACACTACTTTGCTTCATCAAACCTGCGTATATTTTTTTTAACTTTTCCTTCATAATTCTTCTGACCTAAAGCCTCTGTCTCATCATTCTGTCATTTTGTTCCATCACTATGTCACCTCTGAACTAATCTGTGAAGTCATCTAGTTACCATATACTTGTTCTGTTACAAGTGGTTTGCCATCAAGGACAACACATACATCATAATGCCAACAGTCCTAAAATATGTGATGCCCTTTTATTGATTGTAGTAGAATGAGCTTGTTATATGTCTCCAAATAGACTTCATTCAAACTGATATATACTGCTTCTCCTCAATAATGGAACATGCGGCACCTATTCCATTAGATATGTAGACCTTGACTCTTTTGCAATGATCCATAGATTACAGAATTAATGATCTTCAACATTTTTATGTCTGATACAAGGATCTTTATTAGGTCACTTTAGAAGCTTGGACCCTATATTTATATGTCCAGATTCTTGCCCTTTAACCACAGTGGTCTCGGTTTCTTTCACAATAGGTCTACCAAATGGTCTTTTCTCTTTGCTAAAAAGGCAATATCACAGATTTTACTATGGTCACCAACAAAACTTCGAATTTCTAATATGTGCCCAGGTTCTTTGTTCCACAAAAGTTTTGGCTTCTTCAGAGATTGTGACTTAGTAACAATCCTTCAAAACAGCACTTGATTTGCTTCATTGTTGGCTGTCTAGGGCTTCTTTTAGTCTACAATGAGACTAATCAAACTTGGATTCGATCACCAAGAATTGTGCACAGACTTCTGAACTTTTGGATCTCTAAGATTAGAGAATTCAAATCCTTTTTGTAGTGATTTTAGACCTTATTCTTTATGCCCAAAACTGTGCTTTCTATCCTAAGGAGCTCAGATCTCTATAGGCTATATAATTAGCCTCTCAACCTTAGAGAACAGAGCTTCTAAATTCTTCTAAACTCCTTGACTTCTTAGATCAAGTTTGCGGCCTTGTCACTGTGATTAGGGCTTATGAATGAGCCTAGAATTTGTTCTATTTCTTTCTAGGAACTCGGTCCTAGGAAACTCTCTTTTCTATCTAGTCTTGAATCCCTTGAGATCTGTAATATCCTGAAAGGGAAATAGACAGTAATATAAAGCACACAAACAAGGTACACAGCAACTAAAGATAAATCACAAGACAAAATACACAATATGGAGAACGCTGAGCCATTTTATTAATACTGAGAAATCAAGAAAGTACAAAGGCGATTAGGATGATAGCAGCTCGACTTGCTCAAGGCAAGTGTAGAAACACTCTCAAAACAATGTGTGGAATGGCTGCTCCCTCTATCAACTGCGTAATCTCCAAGCTGCTGGAAAGTGTTGTCGTGCTGCTGCAACTGCTGGAATGAAATGAGTCTTTGGGGTTGTTCCCCAACTCGGAAAATGCTGAAATTCTGGGAATGGCCTCCTCTCCCAAAACCCAGAAAAACCCAGAGAGCTTTTCAAGAATGGCTGACCCCGGAAAATACCTCCTTTGAGGCACTACGTTATCCCTCAAGGGAAAACGCTGACCCTGAAGGCAACACTGCAAAATATGGCCTCTCCCTCTGCAAAATGTCTCCAATAGGTAAGGGCTGATCCCTTCCCTAATCCTCCGGTCTGAATCCACCCAAATCACCTCAATCTGCAACTTCCCCTAACAACTACTGCGTCCTCTCTTTGCAACACTGCGTTGTCCCTCCAAGGAATGATCCTCAATGACTGAAGCTCTGATGTCTCCCAAATATCTCTAATAGGCAAGGGTTGGCCCCATGCTCACTTCTTTGGCCCGAATCCTCCAAGATGGCACCAATCCGGAGCTCTCCCAAAATGGACTGCGTCCTCCCTCTCAAGACTGCGCAGTCCCTAGATGCTCTGCTCCACAACGAAGGCAACCAAAAATCTTCTTGCAAAAATGATGATAGAATACCTCACCCGAGCAAGCACTCGAAGTCTCCCGGGGCTATCTCCGCACAGAGACACCCGGTGTACTGAACAGTACGTGCAGACTAGCTAAACAGCAAGCGTGCTCAATGTCTAGAGACAATCTCCAAAATGCATAATCATCAATCATGAGAGAAATGAGGTAGCCTCTCCCCTTTTTATCTTGGGTGAGCCTCCCTCTCTCCTTGGCCCCACCATGCTTACGTTGCCTCTCTTTGGCCCACGCTGCAAACTCAACTGTGCTGGTTGGGCCCACGCTGTCTAAGTGTGTCACCCCTCTACGTTGTCACTTGGCCCCCTTGGCCCACCTTGACCACAACGTTATATCTCCTGAGTGACTTTAGGGAGTGCGTTTTATCCTAAGTGAGTCATATTCTCCTTTTCACCCACTTTATTTATATTTTAACTTTATAAAGGCAAAATTAGTAAAAATTAATATTTCCAATTAGCTGCTGCTAATTGGGAATATTACAAGATCTTCTTACTGCCCTCATACAATCAAACCAAGCTCTGATACCATGTTGAGAAATCTAGGGCAGTGCTTGATTAAAATTTTATTAATGATTTCTCATACTTTGACAAGTTCTTGTAATTAGAATAATTCTTCATTATCATTATCATGTTCTATTCATCATCAAGATAAATGCCAAACAAGATCACAAAATAGGACACCAAAGATAGGCACACAGCCAGGGCCAAAACCCCTAAGAAGGGGAAAACCCAATCAAACTCTTCCTGTAGTAGAATCAAATCAAGTTGAGACAAACCAAGACCTTTTTGACCATGACACTGTCTTTCCTCCACCCATCAAGTCAACCTCTTATGAAGATAAGTCAAACTTCCAAAGTCAACACACATCTGCTCCTTAGCTCTTGTAATTCCGTTGCTTTACTGCAGACTTGAACCTTCAACTATATTGCTTCATTATTGACTGCAATTTTTGTTGCTCAAACATAGATACGGTTCTGCAATTACATTGTTCCATCTCTGTACCTTTGTCTCCAGCAATTACACTGTCCTGTTGCAGATTTCGAACCTATAATTTCGCTGTCCTGTTGCAGACTTTGACCCCTGTAATTTCGTTGTTCTGTTGCAGATCCGAACTTGCTTGACACTTCTCAAATTGGGTCGAGTTCACTTCGGTATAAATAGTAGTTTTTGTCTGTATATTGAGGCTGACATGAATAATAGAAGAGGCCGACATGAATAGTAGGAGAGGCTAACATGAATAGGAGACAAAACCGACTTGATGGAGGAGAATAAGACATAACTTTTTGACATAAAATATTTTTCTTTCTTTGACACAATGAGCCCAAGATTGGTCTCTTACATAATGACTTAGACATTGACCCAAGACATAAGAAATATGTCATAAATCCTTTACATGTGTGGGATTTGAGGCTCTCCAACATGACGTCATCCTCCAAAAATAGGATCTCCATCAAGCAAGTGACAAAGTGGGTTCAAGAGTGCTTGTCACTCCAAAGGACATCATCAAAATGCATGGGCACATCTCCAAGTAACATCTCCTCCACCAAGACGTCATAATCAAGAAGGCTTACTTCACCTTCCTAAGGCACGTATGGGTGACGTGGCAACCCTAGGATCAAGCATTGGCATAAAAATAGAGTATGCCAGCAGAATACCCTTCTTGGAGCATGTTAACCCAGAGAGTGTTTTCGATTAGTGGTTCACCCTTCAAGACTTATCTTCCGTGTGAAAGTGAGTCACTTTTGGTCTTGGCATATCCAAGCCAATTCTACTGCTTCTAAAGTTTTCAAGAAACACTTTAAAAATGAAAAAAAAAATTGCGAATATAAATGCAACACAAATCATTGCCATACCAAATTTGCAGTAATGATGTAATGGGCTTGTCAAATACAACATTTGAATAAATGCTCACCGATAAAAGTCAACATAGAAGCATGCAAAGGTTCATGGCAACCCTACACGCCCAAAAAGGAGGCCTTTTCCATGTTTTTTTGCCGAAATTTCCTTCTTTTAATGTGTTTTTGTGATTATAGCAGTGATATGGCCCAGATTTTTGGCTTGGATGCAACCTCAAATCTTTAAGTTTGGCCATGAAATTTGGATATGTTGTAGAAAACATATTCCTCTACCTTCCACAAATTTTCATCGAAAATATTGTTTAAGGGTTGCACACAAGCACTGAACCAAGTGCAACAGAAAACTCAGTTTCATTCCATCAGCAGTGTCATATATCCCAATCTTGGCAGGTGCAACCTCAAATATTTGACTTTGGACATGCAATTCGGATATGTTGTAGAGGACATATTTTTCTACCTGTCCAAAAAATTTATCAAAAAATATTGAGTTTAAAGGTTGCTTCCAAGCCCCAACCAAACACAATGGAAATCTGCTTTTCTTTTTGCATTTTTTTTAATCTCAACAGTGACAAGCATCTAGTTTTTACCCTGACTTCAACCTCAATTCTTTGAGTTTAGCTCTCAAATTTGGATGTGATGTGTAGAAAGATTAATGATCTGCACCCTTACCCCAGTTTACAAGTTTGCATGTGTTTATTTGGCCCAACCTGTTGAAAAGTGTAACTAGGTCGGTCTTCATATTGACTATGTAATTATGTATTTTATGTAAAGAAGAAGACAAAGATAATAAAATGTATATTTGTACTTGCTTCATGGGTTTCATGAGCAAGATTTTACCTTAGATTAATAGACTTCTTCTTGATGTCTATTTAGGGTTTATCTTTGGTTTATAAATGTATTTAATGTCATGTATATGAAGAACCTAGTAGTCATGGAATGCTCCAAGACCTAGTCCAATAAAACGTGGAAGAATGCCTATTATTCAGCCCTCATACAATGCTGATAGACAAGCCTAAATAATGTGTCAAGTTGGCCTTCAAACAGCTGGAGAAGTCGGCCTCATAACAGTCATGTCGGCTCCCTAAATAGTCACATTGATTCACATGTTAGGTCGGCTTATATACAGGGGCAAACAACTATATATACCCCTGTAGCCTTCGCAGAAAAGACAGAACTACAGTCATCTCTGAAAACTGCAGTGCGGATTTTTGGATGAGGTGCAGTGCGGATTTTGATGAGGTGCAGTGCGGAGTTTGAATGAGGTGCAGTGCAGATTTTGGATGAGGTGCAGTGCGGATTTTGGATGAGGTGCAGATCATCCTGAAGCTACAGCATATTCCTGAAGTGCGGATCTGTCCAAGTGCATGAACATAAGATCATCCTGAAGTGCGGATCTGTCCTAATGTAAAAGAAGTATTCAATTCATGTATGGTTGAAACAGTGGTCTACAAAGAGAAGAAGCGGTTGGAAAATAGAAGAAAGAAGGATCTGTGATTTACTTTCCTCATTACAGCCTACATATACCTCAAGCAACTGAAGATTCAACTGAAGGTTCAAAAGAAGTACTAGTGCAGAACAGTGCAACTTGGTGAAGAGAAGAAGAATCAGCATTGAAGGACATCAAGGACGTAAAGGACAAGGTCTTGGATGCATAAATAGGCCAAAGGTCTAATTCTGGGTCATGGTACTTGTCATCTGAAATCTATAAGAAGAATTTCTTGTGGGTTTTCCTCTCCAAGAGGGAGAGGTTTTGCCCTGGCTCTGGAAGCCTAATTCTTGTGTCTCGTGTCTTTTGATAATTGACTTGATGAAAGATTAAATAAGCTAAAGAAGAGAAGACTTAAGTAACTCAAGTAAGCTCACAAGTAATTATCAAGAAGAGAATTTGAATTAATCTCCAGCCCTCCAAATTCTCAACATGGTATCAGAGCTAAGGTGTTGAACTCAAGGGCTGCTTGACAAAGAGACACTCCAGGAAGCAAAAATCAAAGTTTGGGTGAAAAATCAAATCAGTTTGCAAGGAAGACTCTCAAGCTATTTTCAAGAAAGATTTTCATCTCATTCAAAGGATCAACTTTTCAAGATAATAATCTTTACCATCAAAGATTTTCATTCAAGACATTGATTGAAGAGGTCATCATCTTTTGAAGATATCCTTTGACGTCAAGGATTCAAGAACACCTAGATTGAAGATTTCTATCTTAGAAAAAGCTCCTAACTCCTTCATCATCATCAAGGAAGCTACAAGCCACTCTACTCAAGTAAGTATTTATGACCGACCTTAAATCTGTCAAGATGACTTATTGTAAAGAAAGCAACAAGCTGATTGGGTCATCAAACTTTAGCGCATGGAAGAAGAGGACAGATTTGAATTTAATTGAAGAAGAAAGTTATGGACTACATTGATGGATCGACAATTCAACCACTAAAAGAAGATGCTCCAGCTCATGCCAAGTACATGAAGGGAGAAATCAGAGCCCAGAGGATTCTCATAGAATCCATCAAGGACTCATTCATCCCCCATGTATCAAAACTAAAGTCTGCTAAAGAAATATATGAGAAACTGGTAGAGCTATTCTCTGTGAGTACTGCAGGAGAAGCAATCTCTTTAAGACAAGAACTATATAAAATGAAATTGCCAATGGAAGAAAGAATCACTCCATACTTTATGAGGATTTCTGAAATAGGAGATCAACTACAGAAAATGGGAGAAGTAATGTCTGACATTGAGATGACTACAGTAGTGTTGAATGCTCTCCCAGAGAAATGGGGAAACTTCGCTTCAATTTTATACGGGAAGAAAGAAACCACACCATTCAATGATTTATGGTCTTTATGTAAAATAGAGGAAACAAGACTAAAAGCCAAAGCTGATATAAGACCAAGTGAAGAGATTCAAGCCTTTGTAGCCACATATAGGAAGAAAGGAAGATTCGGAAAATTTGGTCCTCAGAATAAAAGAAGAAACATGGACAACGTACGATGCTTTGGATAAATGAACTTGGGCATTATAAAAGAGATTGTCCTAAATCTGACAAGGACAAGAGGAAAAGGGAAGAAGCCCATATCTCAAATGTGAGGGAAGGACCTGATGCAAAGAAATTTAATAAAGAAGAAGAAAGGGATCCCTACTATGATTGAGATCATCTTCTCCTTTAAGTGATTTCAGTTGGTTGTAAAATAGTACGATAGGAAGCAATGTATATTATAGCATCATGATAAAAAGCATGTTAGGAGCTCTTGGTGAATCAGCTCAAGAAAACCTCCCTAATAACATTACTAATGGAAAGCAGTCATCAAGATCAAGGGTCATCATGGAAACAAAATTTTGGGATGTGATGACATATTGATGGAGCAGGGTAAGGGAATGAAGCTCTTCATTCTAGAGAAATTGCTACAGGATGACTCGAGGGAAAAAGGTATGAGGTAAGTATATATTTATATGCTGACAATGGATGATGTGAAGTCATGTCATAAGGTTGCAGGTAATAGAATTCCTTATTTAGAAGTATGATCTATGAAGAAGGATCTCTCGGTGCAATGACAGATGAAATCAACATAATATGTCCTCATGGAATCTAAGGTGGTTGTATATGAACAAGAAACTGGAAAATTTGTAAGTTCCTGGGAATGAAGAATGTGCAAAAAGGAAGAGATCATGAAATGCAACCATGTCAAGAGACAGCTATCATTCGAAAGCCAAGAAGATGTGACCAGATCTCCTAGGAGGATATGTAGACTCTAACAGAAGTCTGGTAAAGAAGAAGACCCTTGACCAAAACATATCATTAGGAGATGTGTCAATCTGAATAAAGGATGTCAATGCCAATAAGAAGATGTTATAGTGAAAGATCATCATTGAGGTAACTTTTGCTTTAAAAGTTCATATGTATATGTTTATTTGGATAAATTTGGTGTAGAAATTTCTCATTTCCCACCCCGGTTTTCAGTTTCACCTTATTACTCCAAAATAGTTAAATGCCCTTTCCCATATCCATACATTTAACAAGCTAGAAAATAACTTTTGCTGAAAACACAAATTCTGAAAAAAATTACAGAATGCTGAAAATACAGAAATAAAAATCAGCAGATGCAAACAGCCATTCAACACATTTGAACACAGTGATTTTTGGTCAATGTAACCCTGGAAAAACCCCCTACAACTCTTGGGGAAAACCAGTTCGAAAGCTCCTTCTTATTTTTGGAAAATGCTTTTTACAGTGAGAGAAATATTCAGCAAAAAAACAGCAAACAGACTTTACAACTTATCTCGTTTTCCGTGCTTAACCACCGCCTCGGAAAATGTGCAAACAGCAAAAACAGAACAGCAATAAATGTTGTACGTCTTCCTCGATTTTCGTGCCCAAAAATCTGCAATAAATGCAGTTGTACGGCCTCCTCAAAATCTGTGCAAATAGCAATAAATGCTGCTATCCAAAATCCCGATTTTTGTGCCAAAACACAGCAAAACTTTGTTGTACGGAATCAACCTCGATTTTCGTGCAAGAGGACAGCCACTTGCTGTATGGCCTGCCTCGAAATTCGTGCCAACTAAACCAGCCTTCTGCTGCCTCGATTTCTGTGCCAAACTTGTTGTACGGCCTGCTGTACGGCCTTGCTGTACGGCCTCCCCTTCTAGAAAATCGTGCCCAAAAAATCTGCCTTTCACTATGCTAACTCAGCTGTACGGTCTTGCTGAAATGCTGCCTTGGAATGTGTGCCAAGCTGCGGCCTCCTTCTCCTCACTGCCCAGAAATCTCCCTTGCTCTCTTGCTCTCCTTCTCTCAATCTGCTCATGAAGGAATGAATGATCTTTTCCTCCTTTTCCTCCTTTAACCTAACTCTAAGTGACTTTTGGGGAATCCCTAAATCCAATGGCTGAGATAGATTGAGATCTAGGGCCGAGATTAAATGCTCATTTAAATCTCACTTTCTATTTTTTAATTCACCCCACTTTAATAAAGACCCACTTAGTCATTTATTTCCAAAGTCACTTTTCTTTCTAATTTTACATTGACTTTATTAAAGTCACTTTAAAATTAGACTTTAGTAACTTTATCACTTAAAGTCACTTTTAAATTAGATTTAACTTTATAAAAATTATAAAGTCACTTTAGGAGAAAAATTAAATTCTTTTGGACACTTTTCCCTAGGCCAAAGATCAAAGCCTTAGGGAACCAACTGTCCTCCGGTAACCAAATTTCAACATTTGGGCGGGGTTGCTAATCATGAGAAAGGATGTATGATCCTTGGAGATGATTTGAAGAAAAGCAGCATGGCATAACAGTGGACCATATGAGAAAGACTGATGAATCACTTTTTGATAGTGGACATGACTCGTGACTGAAAATGATGGATGATCTGTGCCCTAAGAAGCCAAAAGTTGAAGATTCCTCAATATCGAAATCCATGACATCGAGGGGATGAATTCTTCATGAGTAGATGGATTGCTGCTACAGGACCCTAGTTGAGAGGGAGACTAGTGGTAAGTTTCTTGCTTGGAAGAAACTTGAAGTATGTCCTTTCTGTGTTGAGAGGGAGTGACGTATGTGATTCTCTATTACATGTGTCATGCACTAGACCAGGACTAACAGACGTAAGTCTTAGTGAAGGCCATGTAAAGAGAATGGATAGACATCGTTCTGGTCTTCACCTGGAAGACAGAATGGAGGATTGGGTAATCATCTGGCATTAGATACTCTTTGAGAATGAGATAGGGCATTCAAGATACTCTTTGATGTTTTATTGAAATTTGAGTTGTTGTTTCCTGTTGTTTCCTCGAAATTTATGCAGCATCCTCCTCGAAATTCATGCATCTCTATGCCTTGAATCTCATCACTGTTGTAGCTACCAAAATTTCTCGATTTTCGTGTTGTAATGGCTGCCTCCTTCTCCTTGGAATTTGAGCCTCTAATCTCAACTGCAACTTCTCCTTAGAAAACTCTCCTTCTCTCCTTTAAGTTTCTCCTCTCCTCTTCTCCTCATGCTCTCTCAAGTGTGAAGTGAAGAATGAACCTCCCTTTTCTCCTTTTGTCTCGTAGAAAAGATTGAATCCCTAAACCTGGGTTCCAATGGTTGAGATTTAATCTCCAAATCTCAAGATGTGTGGTTGATATCACTTTTCCCAAATGAACCCCCCATACATTGGCCCCTTTACTTAAAATCATCCTAGTATCTTTTTCAAGTCGTGTGCCTTTTTCTATTTTTCTCATAAAGTGATTTTTCAACTCACTTTAATATTAGAAAAGTACACATAGTAATTTACACATAAAGTCACTTTATAAAGTACAAGTGACTTTAATATTAGAAAAAACACATGGTACAACACTTTTAAGTACCTTTTCCACCCATGACATTAATATAACTCATAAATGTCACTTAGACAAAGGTCATTAATGTGTCTACTAGGCTAAAAAGGATAAACCCCTAGTAACACCTCTCCCTGGTACTATTTCCAACATGCTGTAAGGGGCATATTTCTCTACTTACCCACAAATTTTTCATCAATAAGTATTGATTTAAGGGTTGTGCCCAAGGCCAACCAAGCGTGACAGAAATGTCATATTTTATTCCATGTGTTTGTTTTTACAGTTTAGCTTCACCTATTCAAACCACAAGTTCAGGGTTACATTTGGCACTTGAATATGTCATTTTTCTTGTGTGGAAATGGGATAGCCATATAAATGCTTGGGTTACCCACTTGGAACTGAATAGTCGTCACTATTTCAATACCACGCAGTTTAAATATGTGTGAGTTTCATGTAAGTGGGGAGCTTTTGGCCTATGAATGGTATAGCCTACGGAAATCAAGAGAGGTTGTTGGCCACTGAGAAGTGTGATACTGTTAATTTGGGCAACTAGGTCCAAACTCCATGTTGTACTACTCAGATGATGATGCCAATATTTTTATTGGATTCCTCTTTCGGAGAGGTGCAAGATTGATCTAAATATCATCTTGATCGAATGAGCGGAACATGTATTTTGAATTAATTCCACTTATGAGCAAGGTCGGCCAGATTTGTAATGTCGGCTTGGAGCCCCAACAGATGTGTCACACACCCACAGATGGATATATATTGGAGACTTGGAGGTCATTTCAACACTCACATTTGGAGGCATTCTCTTCTCTCACAGATGGTGCAGCATTAGGGCTTCTCATGGTGCAGAGTTAAGGCTTCTCATGGAGCAGCGTCCTTGGTGCAGCGTCTTGATGCAGCAAGGTTTTGATGCAACGATTTTGATGCAGCGATATGATGCAAAGTTTTGAGGTAGTGTTCTTGATGCAGCATTTTGATGAGTTGTCTTGGGGTTGTGTGACACATTTGGTTGGCTGACCTAAAGGAGACTTTGCTGGTTGAAGCATCCTGCTGACTGTCGTAACGCCACCATTCTTCATCTCTGTTTGATAAAAGGATAAGTATATTATTGGCTTGTCTTCCATCGATCTATTGGTATGTTCTATCAGCATTTTACTTTCATGCTTATGTGATTGCAATTTGGTATTGGGCTCTAGAATTTTAAAGTAAATTTGCATCAAGCATAGAACATCTTTTAAAATTCACATGGTATCAGAGCTAAGGAGAAGACAAAGCCCAATTTGTGTTGAGAGCATCCATCAAGGGCAAAGCTAAGATTGGTAGTTTCGGTGTTGAGGCCGTAAATTATGGGCTAGATTTGAGGCAGCAAATCTGTGTCGAGGGACAGCAAGTGAAAAATGGGCAGTGAAATAGATTTGAATAAACTCTGTTATGGCAACGACTCACACCTAGGATCAAATCAAAATTCTGTTGAGGGCAGCAGGTCTGTCTGGGTAACAATTGTGGCAGCAAAGGTCTGTCCTGGTCAGCATTGGCTGGTTCAAGGTTTTTTGGAACAGCGGCTCACCTATTTTCCAAGTGCCTATCTGTGGCAGTGCATTAGTTTCTGAGACTAATCTGGGGCAGTGGATCTCCTCTTGGAGCAGTTTGTTGAGAAGGAGAGGCCCGATCTAAGGTCGCCGCAAGGAGGCTAGGGCAGCGAGGCATGGAAGGACTGAGGTCTGAAGGCAGAGAATGCTGGCTGCTTAAAAGCTTGGAAACAAGTCTGCTGGCCGTAAGCTACAGGATTACTGTGTGCTAGGCCGCAAGCCATAGCACCACAGTAAGGGTCCATCTATATAGGATGATGTGGCCTCATTGTAGCACCATCACTTCGGATCAGGTATGCAATAGAAGTGCGAGTTAAGGGTCTGCAGTTGGAGCGAAGGAGGAGGCATCTCAGCATAGGAAGAAGGAGAGTCATACATATCTCTGTTTTGGGTTTATTCCTCTCTCGCATATTTCGGTAGTGTTGAGGGTAATCACTACATGGAGATGAGGATACAACTGTGAGGAGAAGAGGATACATTAGCGTGAAGGAAGGCCATCGAAGTATATGCACAATTTAGTCTTGGGTTGAATGAGAGTCATACATATCTCTGTTTTTGGGTCTGCATTACTATAATGATGACTTTCGCACAATCAAATACAGAGACTTTGATCTGTTTCACTGCGGCATATCACACGCTGTTTTGAAATCTTGTTTTATAAATGGCATCCCTATGTCTCGCCTCATAACAAGTGGATCTCACATCAGTATTTCGGTCCATCTCAGATTAGCAGTATGGTTTGTTCTAAAGGCTGTACTCTAATCTATTTGCTGCTTCCTCATCTTGATATTCGCATCCAGTCTCTGAAGACTCGCACTGTCTCCATGGTTCAGTCAAATTATATAACAGAATGTGTTGTCACATGGATCTGTGGCTCGATGATCAGTATCTTGCTCACTCCAAGTAGTTTGGTGACTTGTTTAGTTCTTACTGTGGTTTCATATACCCTTGGGCATCACCTTTCCAAAAGACCCGACAACCTATAACAATTTGTTCTCTGTGATTTGTATTAAAATCAATGGACAGTTACATAAGAATACGATCTCTGCTATGATAGTGAAATGTTGAGGATGATCTCGTTGCATTTTTAATGAAGGAAATAACCCCATTATATAAGGACTTTTGATCCTTGATATCAGTGACAATTCTCATTACAGTAACAGTGCTCCTGTAACAGAATTGTAAACTCCATCATGTCAAAGGTGTCAACGATGATATGACAATGTGTTAAATTTGGACAACTAGGTCCAAACTCCATGTTGTGATGCTCAGATTAAAAGGCTAATATTTTTGTTGGATTC